>JAGKTI010040943.1:0-10324 GCA_018397915.1 Birgus latro
ACCACCCCTGCTATTTCTCTATACCACCCATGAAGAAGTATATTACAGTGTAGCCTTATATTTTTTATCCCCAATGGCCAATACAGTTCCTTCAATAAACCATGCTAGTTTCTTTGTACTATTATTGCTATATTTTCTCTAACCTTTTTTATTATTGTTATTATTACCACCCATATAACAAGATTTTCTTCGACTCCTAAAGGACATATAACTATTCCTATTTTGATCAAAATCATCCAGACAAAAAGGATAAAACAGTTAAGATTTCTCACGTCCTGGGAAACTTAATGGAGACTTTTTTTTTTTTTAATAATCCACAGACGACGCGATGCTGCTCCGGAGCAGAAGAAAGCCTCAGCGGCAGCAAAACTATACACCTTCACACCCTGAGATGGGTATCATAGGCTACATTTTTGTGGGTAGATCATACGTTTTTTTTTTTTCCTGGATTGTTTAGTGAAGCTGCCTATCTGGCTTGCCCTGACATGGCCTGCCGAACAGTATAAATTTAACTCTTCATAATTCGATTTAGTTGTCAGATGACTAGTGGTGTCTTACCATCAGCAATTTCAGGCAACGTATTATAGTTCCTATCACAGTATGAAAACGGCTCAGACATATAGGTATATAGCAAGACAACAAACAGGAAGAAATAATACTACATAGTTACTGGTTATTTTTTATCAGTAATTATCGATCCACTTTCGTAATCGTACTAAAGAGGTATCAATAAAGGCGGTCGTCTATATAACTGAAGTAATTAAATAACCAAGTAACAATCGCCGGAGACCCGATGCCGAAAACCGGGGATATGAGAGCGAGTCGGGCGCGCGAGACAGGAATATGCGGAGTTGGTCTGAGGGGGCTCAGTTTTGCAAGTGACGGCTGTAGGGACGAGGGAGTCAACTTCAGCCTCTCTCGACCGTCCAAGAAAACTCCGTCACACAACATCACTCTGATTTAAAGACGGGGGTGGGCGGCGATTGTGAGCAAGACCCGCGTGTGATACTTGTCGAGGGGGCTGGTAAGTTACCGAGAGTTACGGTGTTAGTTCCCGCGACTTAATTTTCCGTGGCAGAGTTCCGTCCCGCACTTGATCGCCGCTGGGGCCGAGGCAAGTTGGCGCATTACTGTTAAGAGCGGGACGCGGCGCTGCATTCACATATGTCGCAACAAAACCTTATTATTCAACAAATAATCGATGGTGGAGTCAGCCCCCGCTAGCAGCAGCAGCAGCAGCAGCCTTGACTGGGTATAACTTCAGGCAACGTGACCGGCCCCCTTCTGCCTCCCTCCCTCACTCTATCACCACGTCATTCCTCACCACAGCACTAAAAACTGCCTTTGGAAATAATATTGGGAGATAAAAGAATTCATATCTCCGCTGGTATCTCTTAATTCCGAGGTGATGTGACAATAACTGGTATAGCAAGTGTATTATAGTGTATTTCGGGTGGTGCGCGGTGGTGGCGGCCGCACCAACTGCAGTTTATTAGGCTGTGAGGCGGAGCGAGTGGGGGGGAGGAGCCACGCGGTCGCCAGATTCACCCTCACGCATTTATTTTATTTCAGCTTCTCGTGTGGCCTCCTGGAGGGTCCTGCTGATGGGGTGGTGTATGGGGCCGGCACAACTCCATCTAACCCTCTTTATTTCGTTCTGCGCAAGTTGGATATAATCTTGTTCATGTTTAATTAATGAATATGTATGTGATGCTGTGATCACGTATATTTGGCTACCACCGGTTTTCATACTCATTATAAAATAGTTTTACATTATGTATTGTGTTTGTCCTATGTTCAGGGATGTTAGTAAACTCATGTTATGTTAGTGACATGCGGCAAAGTAATGATATTGTGAAATTATTACCTAGTTGTTCGTGCGTCTGGCAGCGCGGGTGTGGACGTGTGGCTGGGGCGGGCGTGTGCTGGGTCAGTGTGCGGGAGAGCGCGAGGGAGAGTGTATGTCGCTTCCCGGCCTGTGTGCTTGTGTGAGTGTTGGCACCCGTGCATGTGCGTCCTTGTAGTCAGGCACGCTGCCAGTGACACTTGTGATAACTGCTGCTGAAATAGACTGTGGTGAGTGGAGGTGCTGCAGCTGCCCGGGCGTGGCAATCACGAGCGGCGCGCCCCACTCGAGGACGACCTGACCTGACCTGGCCCATCACATCACCACCGCCATGGCCAGCCAACAGTTCTGCCTGCGGTGGAACAACTACCAGAGCAACCTGATGCAGGTGTTCGACCAGCTACTACAGAGTGAGAGCTTCGTGGACGTTACGCTGTCGTGCGAGGGCCACAGCGTCAAGGCTCACCGCATGGTGCTCTCCGCCTGTTCCCCCTACTTTCAGTGCCTGCTGAATGATGCCCCCTGCTCCCACCCCGTCATCATCCTGCAGGGTGTCAAGCTGGCCGAGTTGAAGGCCGTTGTGGAGTTCATGTACAAGGGCGAGATCAACATTTGCCAAGAGCAACTGGGCTCGCTGCTCCGCGTGGCTGAGTCCCTCAAGGTGCGAGGCCTGGCCGAGGTGGACGGTGACGGAGCCGAACCGGCCGTCCTGGCCTCCCCTGCCCTGTCCCCTTCCACCCGCGTCACCACCACTCCCCTGGACGACAGTTCCCCTGGACACCCATCATTTCCGCGGAAGCGCCGCCGCTACTCCGGAGACGACCTGAGCCGACCGTGCACGCCCTTGACTCCCACCAGCGCCCCCGAGAGCCTAGAACACCACCTCGATCTGAACAACCCCCTGATGCGGGGCATGGCCAACACGCCCCTTCCAGGATCACCGGCATCCCTCACCTCCCTGGCCGCTCGCCTCCCTGGGGCCATGCCGCCCCCAGCCCCCATGCCGCCCCACCTGCCCCACCTCCCGCCCCTCAGCCCGCTCCTCAACATGCACTCCCTGCCCCGCCCACACGCTCCCGACGACTTCGAGATCCGACCAGGCATCGCCGAGATGATCCGCGAGGAGGAGAGGGTGAGTGCCTGTCGCAGTCTCACCTGGCCGCGCCTGCCCTCACCTGGGCAGAGACGGGGTCAGGACATCTCTACCACACGCCCTTACCTTGACCTCATGTCACACACGTGCAATCCTCGCCCAACACCTGTGTTTACATCCTCACGCGTCACTTTACACATAACCTGTTCTCTTACACTTGCCCCCAAACTTTTCCCCTAAGTTCCAACACCGTTGATACACATCCACACAACCTGCCTTACACAGGTATCATCACTCTTTTCTTTTCATACACCTAACCCCACACACCTGTCCCTCTTACACACAAGCACACCTGTTCGCTTACACCTGTCCCATACCTGCCCTGCCGCGCGACACAGTGACCGCCTGAGCGACTCTCCCCAAAGCCAGTGCACCCACCCGAACACACACATACAACCCGACACAAGCGGTGAAAGGAGAAGAAAGGGGAGAGCGATGTGGAAGGGAAAGGAAAAGTGAGAGTGTGGGGGAACTTGTATGAAAGTGGGAAAGTGAGAGGGCGTGAGAGAGAGGGAAAAAAGAGAGAGGCGTGTGGCGCGGACCGTCCCTGGCCTCTCACTCTCTCTCCCACTCTCACACACACGGCGACTTCAACTGGTGCCATGTAATTGGGGAGGAAAAAACAGCCTGGACGGGTTTTCACTATATAGCGTAAAAGCGAGGGAGGGGGCACGAGAACTGTGACTCGCGATGCCGGGCGTTTCGTGTCTGTTGTATGCAAATTCCGCAGCCAATTTCTGTTTTTGTTTGCCCTTTTGATTAATGATTCTTTAAACATTAGTGGCTTTAAAAGACGTGAAATATGACTAGCCTCACCCCCCAGCCTCCCTCCCTTACCCGGTGATCCCCCCCATACCACCACCACCGCTATCCCACCTCCGCCCCCCCTTCTCAAAGTTTCCCCTCCCAAGAGAATTCGCAGTGGAGTCAATAATCCTGAAGGGGGGCGAGGGAGGGAGGGTTCAAAACTTAGTGGCCCGGTGGGTTAGTGGGGAGGGGGAGAAGGAGTGGTTAGGGCCAAAGTGGTACCTATAATAATGGACAAATCATTAACACGTAATATTCATATTTCCATAACTTATTTGATGTCCTATATGTGTATTATCTTTTGGATAATTTTGTTAGGCCTAACAGTTATAACATTGGACAAATCATTAACACGTGCACTTTTCACTTTTTCCAAGTTATTCTCGGCACCTATATATTGATAATGGAATAAAATTATTGTGTACCGGGTTTGTGAGGGGAGGGGAGAAGGGGAGGCTACGGCCAAAGGGTTCATTTTAATGACTGACAATTCAGTAACGTAAAGAATTCATAGTTTTTAAATTTATTCCCTGTGCGTATTTTTTTCCCCTCCCTATTTGCCGGGTATATGTAATGCTGGTGAGAAGGGTCGAAAGGGAAACTGGGGGCATTGTGACCGATAAAATAATGGGCAGGGTGATATATGTACTGTATTCATAATTTCTGTGTTATATTGTACCGTGTGTAATTTCTTATGATTATTTTTTGTGGTATATATCAGGTTGGTGAGTGGAAGACGTTAGTGACAAAGTAGCTTGTTATATTGAAAACATTTCTAACACAATAGGCTCGTAGTGTATGTACATGCAGTTTTTTTAGACATTGTTTTCAGTGTGTATAGATAATTTTTTAGATATTTATTTTCCCGTTTTATATATAATAAGTTGGTGGGTAGGGGAATCAAGGGAGGTAGGAGGTGAAGCTGGTATTTTAATGGACAAGTCATTAACACAGTGTCTTTATATTTTCGTACAGTGTCGGGATATAATTATGATATGTTATTCATATTTTTACTTGTCACTTCAAAGCATACTGTTGCTATTGTTCCTCCCTTTATAACTTCTAGTCCCGGGTATGGTACTGGAAATTCATTGTAAAGCTATAACTGCATCCCCGCCCCCTTTACCGAGTGTTCAGAACCGTACTTTGCAGAAATTATATCGGTAATTTCCGTAACTACAATTCATTATGGTTAATTAACTATTCTGCTCTTTTATTAACTAATTACCGCTTACCGCACGTAGTCGCTGCCTTACCGTTATTGTTATTGTAAATGTTTGGGGCATGTTTTATAGTTATTTTGCGATGGTGCAATAGTAATTATTCATACATCTTTTATATTCGTCAGATGTCTTCAACTGATGTGCATAAATATTGGCTGTTTCTTCGAGTATTAATAATTACTTGCGGTATACGGATGAATTAAATTTTGCTCACGAACTCTTCCGCTGTTATGGAAGCAACTTGAATGCATGTTATAACCAGATAATTTCGTTTAACTAAGAGAATTCCCAGTAGTAAGGAGGGTCGGTGGAGGTAGTTTTTAACTGTGTGACTAGTAATATTTGTGTTTGCTGGAATATAATACACAGGTGCCTCAGTAAGAGCGACAGGGTTAATTTTGTTGCTGGTATTGAAACTGTGCACATTAGTTGTATTCTCTCGTTGTGATAACCCATGATATTCCGAGCAGTTTCTATGTTTTCATGTTAAAGTTACGCATTTTTTTTTTTCGTCTTACATTTTAACAAGTTCCCGTGTTCATAGTTATCTGTGTCGCAAGAATATTCACTGTTATCCAAAAAACTCATAACCATATTTAAACTAAGAAACGCTTGACCGTATGTTAGTGATATTTTTTTATCCGAGGCTTATAAAATTTTCCACGGCTTTACACCACCGTTCTCATTTTGCTTATTCCCTAGTTTATTCCCAGCCCGTATTTACTCTGTTTATTCCTGTTGTTCTTCTAGTAACATCACCCCATACTGACATCATCATTATCATAGGCTGCTTTATTACTATTATTCACCTTTGATTATTAGTCTGATTTTTCGCATATTGACAATGTTGAATTTTTTTAATATTCCTTTTTTCTTACTCTATTCTTCTGGGATCTCTTCTCTGCAGCATTGTATTTATTTTGTGATCATTTCTTGTTCATGCCTTTCCTCAGTTTTCATTTGTCTAATATTTTTCAAGACTTGTTTTTTAATACATTAGCACATATTTTAAAAAATAGTATTTAATAGTCTATTATTAGCTATTCTCCCCTTGTGTAGCAGTAGGCTCATCGCTTTGTGCCCTGCTTCACCGGGTCCTCTACCTTCTGTTCTTCAACTTTTTGTCTTTTTGGATTTCCATTTTATTTCTGTCGCATCCCCCACCGTTTCATCCAGTTCCATTAGGTTTTCAGTGACTAACACTTTTTTCTTTCTTCATTTTCATTCGTCTCTATTTCTGTTTTAGCATCCTCACTGTCTTAGTGTTTGCCTCCCCGACGTTCTTAACATACCGTAATTTCTCTGTTTCTGTCATCTCCTTTCTTATATCGCATCCTTCTTTTTCATCACTTGTACTACATTGCAGCCATAATCTCCATTGCCTTTATTTACAGTATAAACCTTATTCACTTCTGTCATTTTATTTTAATTATTTATTTTATCATCCTATTGAACCTCTTCACCCCTGTTCCTGTCACCATAACCATTTTCATCTCTTCCTCATTCACCCCGTCCTGTCTCCTACATTTTCCACCTTGTCTTCATCCCTGCACCCTATCTCTATCTTTCCACCAGTATCTCAGCCCCTTTTTCCTCCTCTCCACCCTATATCTCTTTCTCTTCTCGTTGTCTTTGTCACCCACCTGCTTTAGTTACCCTTCTCCATCCCATTTCACACTTTCTATGTCCACCTTGTTTCTCTCTTCTCTCCTCCCCATGTTTTCCCTCTTGCGACTCTTTCCTTTCTTCCTCCTCCTCCTCGCAGTCTGCCATTTTTCTTATCCATACTATCTCCATCTTCACCTTGTAACTCATCCTTCTTTGCTATTCTTTCTGTCTCCGTTCCCCTCGTATTCTCTTCTTCCTCATTTCCGCTCCATTCTGTCTCCCTCTGTTCTACATCTTTGTAATCCTTACTCCTCGTCGTCAACACATATCTCCCTCCCACCGCTATTACCCATCTCCCTCATCCCTGTCTTTCCCTCATTCTACCTTCCTCATCCCGTTCTCTGTCTCCTACCTTCCCGCTTTCATCATACATATCCTTTCTCCTATCCATTCCCCTATCATCGTATCCCTCGCTTCCTGCGGGCAGTTCCCTCTCTCTTACTCTCTATCCCTTGTCTCTATCTATTCCTACCCTTTCTCCCTGCCTTTGCTTTCCTTTTTCTTCCATTGTGGCTCGCCCATTCTCTTTTCTCATTCCCTTCTCCACATTCCTACCTCTCTCCACCCTTTCCCCGTCTTCCCTCTGTTCCCTCGTTCTTTACTCCCCCTCTGTCCCTCTTCTCTACCTTTTCTTCTCCCTGTAGCGCGTGTCCTTCAACCCGCCCCCCTCCCCTCCCCCCGTCCACAGGTCGCCTCGAACCCCAGACCACGGAGTTAAAAAGGTGTTAAGTTGGCCACCCTGACGACAGGTCCGCCGCCTTTTTTAAACCACTTGGGGCTGCTGTGGCGGTGGCTGAATAGTGATCAGCCCCTCCCTCCTCCCACATGCCTTATATTCGCTCCATCAACCCTTATGTTGCACCCTGATCCTTTATGTCGCTCCCTGGATCCCTCGTATCGCTATGTGATCCTTATACTGTTCTCTTTATGTCAGTCTGATTCCTTATATTTGTATCTGATTCCTTTCACTACTTTCTCATCACTTAAATCACACCTTCTTCTCTTTCATCACTCCCTCCATCCTTATATCGATCGCTCACTGAATATTTTTACCAGTTGATGTTCGTTTTTACTGATCCCTTTTGAATGCTATCTGATCCTTTATATTCCATTCTGAACTCTTGCACTCGTTCCTCATCCCCTATGGTGCCTCTTGATCTACGAGTATATACTGATTCCTTTTAATTTGATGTGAGCCTTTATAAATTTGTGTTACCGGTGCTGCTTTGTCTATTTATACCCACTACCCATGTTTCTAGTGTTGCATTGTACTCAATTTTCTCATATTTTATATCCCTTCCTGAATCACCATACAACTTCTGATCCTCCAACCTCGTCCTTAACCCTTGTTACCGCTCTGCGAACTCTTGTATTGCTCCCTTATCCCTTATGTTCGTTCCCTGATATCGTAAAAGACTCCATTCCTGATTCCGTGCCGTGCTTGCTCCCTGGTTCCTGCCCAACGCACCCTTGATACTGAACCTTTGAACTGCTTCCTCCTTCCCTATACTTTTTCCCTGAACCCCTTTTCTAATCCCTGATCCAGTATTCTGCTCGCTGATCCATTTTACCTTTTCCTAACCCCTTATTCTTCTCCCTCATCCTGAACTAGATGTACTTTTTTTCTGTTTCTTTTTTACTGCTCCCTGATTCCTTATATTGCTCATAGGTCGCCGATACCATTTTCTCCTGGCTTCTGTCTCTCAGATTCCAAACAGTTTCCATCTTCCTCATACTGTTATTGCTTTCTGATCTAATACCGCTCACTGATCCCTCATAGGTCACGGATCCCAGATTCCTTGTACTCCCCCCTGACCGCTCATTCTGCTGTTTAACCGTTTATATTGCTCCCAGAGCCCTTAAGCTAGGTCCTGATCACATATACCGCTACCTGATACCCTACGCTGGTAGTTTCCTGATTTTTTATACCGCCTCCTCATCCCTTTTGTCTTTCCCTGGTTTTTCATTCCACTTGTCTCAGGTTCCTCATACCGTACTGACTCCTTACTCCGTTCACATGTGAATCACAATGCATTATACTGCTACCTCAGCCAGTCTTCCGTGAGTCACAAATTCCACTTACTGATTCCCTAGTCTGCTCATCAATGGTTTCCCTGATCCTTTATACCGATGCCTGATCTTTTATCCTTATCTCTAATCCCTTTTTCCGATCCTCCAGGCCTTATTCCCGTCCCTGAGTCCTTTGCCTATCCCGATACCCCATTCGTTATCGGACTATTCTTTGATCCCGTATGCAGATTTCTAACCTCTGACGCTGTTCAGTGGGAACCTGTCCGATCTCTGGTCCTTAACCGCGCCAGTGTCCCCTGATGGCGTTCCTGATTCCTGGCGCAGTTTCACGCGTCAATATTCCGTTCGTCCCTGATATTTGTTTCACTGTTTAGGCCATTACTTCACCCCTTTGTCCGTGATCCCCTATCCTACTCCATACGCCGGTTCTCGGGCCTTTATTCTGTCCAGTTCTCATCTCTGACGTTGTTCATTTAGCCACCTTTTCACCACCGAGCCCTTACTTTAGTCCCATTGTCCTAATGACGGTCTCTAAGTCCTTATTCCGATCGTTGCGTTCTTACTCCGCTCTCATATTTCAAATACCATTCCTCCATTATCGCTTAGTCCGATCTCTGCTCTGTTTTTCGGATTCTTGACCTTTGTTCTGGTACTAGAGCCGCAAACCCTTTCTTCTCTGCCTGTATCTGTCCCAGAACCCGTATATGGACCCCCTGTGCCGTATTCTAGCCCTTACTCCGTTCCCCAAGCCCTTACTCCGATCACCTTGAGCCGTAATTCGGCTGTTGAACCCCCATTCCGTTCGCTGGTCAGCTATTGTATTCGTCTGTGATCCCTTATGATATTCGTCCGTGATCTTCTATGTAGCTACACCGTAGTCCATTATTCGATCCGTCTTTGATCCTTTGCATAGATGGGAACAAATGTTCACCTAACACTATAACCTTGTCTGCCTCCCATTGTCCTCTGCTGGCTGAAATCTCTTAGAAGAGAGTGGCTTGTTTGCCAATAGATGATTCACTTTCATATGATGCTTCAGGGAAGAAAGTGCCGGACATACTTAAGTGTGAAGCAGACGTAGAAGAGTTTTCCCCTGACTTTTCTCTTCCCGAGCCCATATTTCGATCCCTTTGCCCATGTCCCTACAGTTAAGCTGCTATACAGGTCCCGGAGCCCTAGTTCAGGAGTCTGCGCCCTTATTCTCGACTCAGAGCCTTTTTTTTTTTTTTTCACTGCGTTTCCATGGCCAATATTTCGCTGTTCGTTTCGTCTGTGACTTCATTTACTGTCGTCCCTACTCCCGAATGCTATTCGTCTCTGATCCCTTGCACTGAATCCCTGAGCCCTTAGTACGGACTTTAAGCCCTTATTCTCGACCTGTATTCCACTCTCCGATCGCCTATATAGTTATTCGTCTGTGCTCTGCCATTCGTCCGTGATCCCTCATACCGGTCCTTAGTCCGTTACCTCGCTCGTCCTTGATCCCTTATACCAGTTCCTGTACTGTAGCACTCCTCGGCCTGGGTTGGTTCTCTCATCTGTGTGTGTATGTGTGTTTTGCGTTTCCCACACGTATTTTTTTTTATAATTTTTCTT
>JAGKTI010040945.1:0-10324 GCA_018397915.1 Birgus latro
AACCTGAATCAGAATTACGAGAGAGATCAGGGAGAGAGGAGAAGGGGTTAGGAGGCTGGAGAAGAGAGCGAGAAGAGGGGGTTTAACTAGGAGAAAAAGAGTTGTGAGAGAGAGTAGCTAGCAGCTTAACACTCAGTATTAATCTCAGTTTCCCTTTGAAGAACATAAAACTACAGACAACCACAGACACATCTTTAACTTCTCCCAGCATTGACTACAAGTGACCTGAGGTTAACTTACAAATCTACCAGTTCTCTACTACAGCTCAGCCCCTACTAATAAAAAATTAGTCACAAGTTTAACATAATATTGGTGGCAGCGGACTTTCGAACCAACGCCTACGTCCCATCAAATCAACGAGTCTGCGTTATCAAGACTGACAAAGAAGCAACGCTACAATCAAAGTAACGAGTATATACACATTTTAACTTCGACCCTAATAGCGCCTCTACAAGCAACTCTACAAGAAACTAACGATTACACAGCAAGCGAGAAAATAAGACGCCTTTTACTCATAACTCACAACCCCTCACACCCTCTCTCCAACCGCTCTCAGTTTTCGTTGTCGCAGCTCTGACGCACAGGTCAAGAGTTCAGCTGAAGCTAACAACAATCTCCAGCTTGGCACATATCTCACCGCTGATACTCACCACTGTTACTCACTAGTACTAATATTCATTAACCTCCAACAGTGAATGAGGGGATAAGTCTACGTTGTACGGTGAGGTGAGGTTCGAGAATGGGAGGTCGATCATCCCTTCAATCAACCCTGATCTGAGAATTCCGTCAATCAACCCAGATCGATCAACAAGCTGAGTGACTTCTTCCGTCAACCCAGACCTGAGTCACGGAGTACAGTCAACCATTTTTCAAGTGGGTGATCATACGTTTACTCATTTCATCTCAGAGCATAGGATTAGGTACACAACCTTCATCTCTTATTTATATCATTATACACATATTCAATCTTACCATCGTTTCTTTAATAATAATCATTTTTTTTCATCTATATAGTTAACATACATAAATCAATTATTTCCTAACACCATTCTTTAGGAAAATGAGTTTCTTTTAGCTGACTACTATGACAGGCATATTCTCATCCCCACCAAATTTAGTACCAAACGAAACATAATCATCATCACATACCGACGAACAATCAGTCACGAATGCCAGTTCACAACTAGTTGCAAATTCCGATTCACGGTTAGAACAATCAGGAGAGCATCAAGTATACGAAAGACTCATACCAAATTCCGCACAAAGTAGGGATGACGAAATAGATGATGATGATGATAGTGAATTTGATAATGATGATGATGATTTTTATGGGGAAGAGGAATGGAAACCTCCTTCGGATGTAAACAATGACGTCTTTAGAGCTTTCATCCATACGTCCGAGAATCTAGTAAAAAGAGTTCACAGATCAGGTAGAACTTATTCAACTGTTCCTTCACATAACGATAAGGGATCACAGGTGGTCTTAACCAAACAACTAACCAACATGGCAAATGATGCCACGAACACAACTCCACCATCCGCGCCTCACGTGTACGTTTTCCATGAGGACACAACCACCCCAAAATTTTCAGGCACAGAGAAAGACCGCATCGACGTAAAGTCTCTTAAACGAGTGCAAACAGGTCTTTGTTAAGAGACATGTAACAGATGAGAATGGAAAAATTGCCACACTTTCATCTAGGATTAACCATGAGAGGTGTTCGGCCTCCGACTTACTTAAGTCGGATAAGCTCCTAAGAGCTAAGGCATGAAGTGCACAAGAAAGAATTTTTGAAGAAATTCTCTGGGGGTACAAATTTTTTGCCCCGTATACTTCCAGAATTACATAAGATTATGGATCTTATGATAGAACATACAACTAAATCCGTGCTAGGTGAAATAACAGCAGTTGTTTCTACAAATAAAAGAACATTGTTAGCCACTATAAAGAAATCCAACTGGATGACTCCAGATGGCAAAATGACGCCATTGCATGTCGCAGACATCTTTGGCTACGTAGCTGCACTGTGTAAATTACCAGATAGGACACTCAAAATCGCGAAGATGATTGCTTACACCCCAGGAATGTGCTTGCTAGATTTCATGAATGTGGTAGAAATGAATTGTAGCTAAACTGTTTTTACGCTAACTTGGCCTAGTTTTTCGTGCTTTTGCTGCTCATTTCACGCAGCTCAGTGACAGAATGAGACAATGCTGTGGCTCAACATCTTTTCCATAGCATTTCTTCATGACTAGCACAATATTCAAGTGTTAATCTATTGCTACAGTTCAGATTTAAGGATGGAAAGATGGTAATTTTAGGTCAAGTTAGCGTAAAAGCAGTATAGGCAGGAGTGACTGAAGCACAGTCAAGCATGACCAAAATGAGAATTACAGAAACAGTGTCAGCAGTGAAAACGACTGTCCCAAACAAAGAACAAAATCGGTCGTGACCCGAAAACAAACAAAACAAGCAACCGTAAACCGCTAGGCATCGCTCACAGAGTCCAGGCTACAGGCAGTCCCAAAAGTTTGCACGCAGTCCTAGCAGAAACCGTGCCACAGACAAACCAAAGTATGAGAAGTCATCTCGAGGATCACAGTCGGGAGACAGGTCTACTCTGTTATTACTGTGAAATCCTGGACACTCAAAAAGTGAGTATTATATCAGACATAAAGAAGATAAATAAAAGATCCAAGGTCTAGACCCATTCTGTCGCCATCATAAGGCGCAGGGTCACTAGACCTCCAATTGTAAGACGGTGGAAAAATAATTCGCTATTTGTAAGTCGGGGGGTCAAGCCACGACAAAAAACGACCAATCATAGATACAGACAGTTCTAAGTCACATAGGAGGTGTGCAATTCAGATAGGAGGTGTGTTGGGAAATGAATGTATCTTAATGGCAGCTGTATGTGAAAATAGACACATTTCTTTATTCTTGGGTGCAGGCTCTCCAGTGAATTTAATAACACAAGAAGAAGTAGATAGAATTTTTAGAAATGAGAAGAAAATAACCTTCCTAGAAGAATCTAATTTAGACCTATATGCCGTAAATGGTAAAGAAATTGCGGTAAATGGCATGATACGATTAAACTTCAGTTTTCATGAGACGACAAGAGAAATCTCTGCTATTTTCTGTTTAGTAGAATATTTAGCATTAAAAGCCAACATGCTATTAGGCCTACAAACAATGAGAGCAGTGAAAATAATTTAACCCCCGAAAATGAATGACGTAGAGTTTGACAATGAATTCATACAAGAATTATCATCAGATTTCTTACCTATCAATTGTAGAGAGCCAAAAAGAATTGGTTGTGTTAAACATCTTAACAGAAACAAACAAAAAGGCAATGGTAATGATGCCTTCACACCGCTCACATCCTCCCAGACTAGAGAAAGGGGTAACGATCATAATTCATCAGTCTTTCCAGCCCATCTTACCAATAACGTAGTTATTCCACCTAATCACTATTAAATCATCGATCAAATATAGCAATGTTCTCGTTTGAGAGGAATCTTGTAGGGTGAAAGGTATGTCAATAGAAAACGCATTATGCCCCGGTGTATAACGATAGGCAAACTCAAGTGTTCCTAATTAATCACATGAATTTAGAAGCACGGATGAAAATAGGAACTTAACTAGTCAACATAGAGAAATGCCCGGGTCAAATAGTGGAAATAGTAGTATCTGGAACAACAAGGAAGATAAAGTCTACGGACAGAGAAAGGAAAAAAGTACATTTGGTTCACTCAGAATCTGATGAAGAACACGATCTCTTAAACCTTTTGGAAAAACATCATAACAGAGTATCATTACCTGGAGAACAATTAGGGTGCACAAACCTGATTAATCACAAAATTAACGTGCCTCCAGACTCACAACCTGTTTTTGTGCCAGCCTATAGGTTCCCACATTCGCAGTGTACCCTTGCAAACCAATATGTTGATGAAATGCTAAAACTGGGTATTATTCAGCCCTCAGTCTCCCCTAGGAATGCTCCATTATTTTTCGTGTCCAAACGAAACGGAGAAATGCGTGCAGTGATTGATTACCGTAAACTAAACGCCTATACAATACCTGACCGATTTCCAGTGCCATTGCTATCGGATTTACTACAAAATATTGGACCTGAAAATAATGTCTTTTCCACAATCCATTTGCTTAATGGATATTACCAGATTTCTCTGGACGGGGAGTCACGTAAATACACTGCCTTCTCCACAAATACAGGGCATTACCAATACAAACGAATGCCAATGGGTTTAAAGACAGCACCAGGTACGTCAAAGCTACTGATGAATTACGTGTTGTCTGGAATGCTAGGGAAAGGAATATTTGTCTGTCTAGACGACATTATCATACCTACTAGAACGATTCATGAACACCTCAAAAAATTAGATCACCTTTTACAAAAGCTTGCTGATGCTGGTTTAAATATTAAGCTGTCTAAATGTAAATATTTTTTTCAAGGAAATATAAGTCTTAGGCCACAGATTAGATGCCCAAGGCATTCACACGTCTGCCCACAAAATACATAGACGAAGTAAGACAGTTTGGGGGGCTAGCAGGATATTATCGTTCCTTTATTAGCCAGTTCTCTCATGTAGCAAAACCGCTATTGACTCTACTTAAAAAGGATGTCATATTCCTGTGAGGAGAGGAACAAAAATTATCATTTAATGAATTGAAAGATAAACTTAGAAATGTACATTGCTTGGCATATCCTAATTTCACGAAATCATTTATAATTTTTACAGATGCGTCCACCAAAGGACTAGGATCAATATTGATGCAAGAATATACACTTAAAAAGAATCAGCAAGCTGCATTTGCAAGCACACAATTAAAAGGTGCAGAAAAAATTATTGTATTACAGACTTAGAGGCACTTGCAGTGGTCTTTGCATTAAAAACTTTCGAGATTTGGTATATGGCTACGAAATTCACCTATCCACAGACCATAGACAGCTCGTGGGCATGTTCCAAGAAAAACTCATCTCTAGGAGAAGAGCAAGATGGAAATGCACCATTGACGACTACAATGTACATATTCACTACATACAAAGCAAAATAAACTCAGTTGCCGATCCGCTGTCTAGGAACCCAACAGCTATCCATGTGGCGACATTATACCTCAAGGGAGACATCCCAAACCATGATGACATCGAAAAAAAACACAAAGACTTAATCCAACATGGTCTAAAGTCATATATAAACTAGAAAGTGGCAATGACATACAATTACCCAAGCTACATACACCACTCGAACAATTCACTATAGACAATAATGCCTTATACAGGATCAACCCAGGTCAACCGAAACACCGAAGAAATAATAAACAATTAGTACTACCCATGGATATGATTCCTCAAGTATTAACAACGATGCATGATAGTCCACGTGCACATCATCCTGGAAAAGATAGGACTGTTAAACAAGCCCGGCTATCATACTACTGGCCAACGTTACGAAAAGATATACACCAACATATTGATAGATGAGAGTCATGAAGAAAAGCACAAAGGTTACACATTATCGTCTACACCCATAGGTAATTACCCTGTACCACAACAACCATGGGCCGTGGTCGCGGTTGACTCATTCAAGTTACCATTATCATTAAAAAAACAATCAATATTTATTCGTTGCAACAGATCATTTGTCACGATATGTAATTTTAGCCCCAATTAAAGATAAGACAGCAGAAATAGTGGCAAAAGCAATCATAGACAGAGTCGTTTGTCGCTTCACTACACCATGGGTATTAACAAGCGATAATGGAGGTGAATTTAACTCTGAAATCTTGCACGGAATATGCAAACAATAAAATATAAAAAGGTAAGTGTTTTAGCCTATCACCCAGCATCCAATGGTGTAGCAGAGAGAGAAAAAAAAACAAATAACTGTTAGATGTACTACGACACATTCTCGATGAAACTTATGGAAGCTGGGATGATTAGGTTTCCAGAGTAGAAGCATCAATTAATGGATCTATAAGTAAGTCTATAGGGGACAGACCTCATTTCATTATTTATGGGACATAAAAAATTACCTTACGAAATACTCGAGGGTGAAAATATGCCTATACATATCTATGACGATTATCCTAAACTCCGTTTGCGTGAATTCCGGCAGATACACAAGAGAGTAAAGAAACAACTAAACAATTATCAATGTCCAAGGAAGAAATGACGGAGTCATTCAATAAAGAAAAAAAAGTAAAAGAACCAACTATAAACGTAGGAGACATTGTCTATAGAATCATTCATACTAGAGACAATAAGTTATCACCAAAATTTGAAGACCCATATGAGTAATTAAAAAGACAGCATCAAGGTAGTAATTAGGTCACTGTCGAGTGACGAAGAAAAAACAAATTCATGTTGATCATTTAAAAACGGTCCCAAGGGAATTAGCCAGCAATTATACAACCTCGGACGCCGCCGAGAAACCAAACAATAAATATCAAACCAATCACGTGGACATCAATACTTACAAAAATAAATTAAGATCGTATAACAAACAAACAAACATAGGTGCAACAGTGGCTAAAACAGCTACAATACAATAATTACATGATCTAGGTGTCAACTTAAACTCCTTCTATAAGTAAAACAACAAGCGAATTATTGTTCTCAACGAACCAACGATAATGCACATCACCACAATCAACGACCACAGCATGACTAGATTATTAATAGAATATATTTTTTTTTCCGTAGGTCATGATGAGGGGACTTATAGAATGGATTCTCATCTATATAACGAGAGGATCAGCTCACTTACACCCTCAACATACAGTAAGGCGGATGTTTCATAGCCCCTACGGCCTCGACAATAATCGTGAAGGACATCGTGAGTACAGAAATAAGTTTGGATGAAATGTTTGAACCCACGTTGCTAGAAAACATCGCCAGGCCACTGAGAACACTCGGAATGGCGATAACAAGTTCTATTTCAGACGCACATACCACGAGGAAGTGTATGAAATCGTGAAGTCAGCGAAATTGAAATTGGAGTACACCAAAACAACCATGCATATCATGATCCAAGATCTTCCATCTCGTGGAACGATAGCAATTATGGATTCGAACAACATCACACATAAGCGTGAGAAACGCGGTCTGTTCGAACTAGGTTGTGCCATTCTAGGAACTATATTTAGATTGGCTACAGAGGAAGATCTTCAAGAAATTAACAACAAATTTAGTAAGACTGCACAGGTATTAACATATCAACCTAAACTAGTCGATAATCGGAACACTGTCATAATGACCATTGTTAAGAATCTCAGATAGGCAGAAGTATAATTAACCAGTGTGGACAAAGTAGATGCAACAGAAGGTAACCTAACACTATCCCAACACTTCTCAGTAATCGTGTAACACATTAACATAATACTACTCCAGTTAAATAACGCTAGAGTTCATTATCAGCCATCGATGAAAGATATACCAAATGCACGTAATGGTAGTCACCACTAATCTACTTCCACTCCATGACCTACATCAGATCATCAATCAAGGCATACATAAACATAGTCTGAAGCCTTTATTCCAGGGCAGAAACCATATGCTTTATTACCCATACCTAAAAGCAACTCTAACTCAATCAGTAATTGTTCATGTACCATTCATAACAGATGATATGTTCACATTCTATCAAATATACGGTTTTCCTTCTAAGAATAATGGCACTTTGGTCATCAACAACAGCATCACCAACATCGAACTATTCATGATCTCCAGGACAGAAGACACTATCACTTTCGCCAGTCACTCTACAATTGAACGAGAATGTTGTGCATCCTTACGTGCTATTCATCTTTGTCCTGCAAACACTTTCACGTTTCACCCTAAAGACACAGTCCCTTGTGAAATGACTATCATCAAGAATCATGACATTCACCATCACTTCAATTTCATTTTGGCTTCAGATAAAACCCTCCATCATCAGCGCATCGGGCGCTCCCAGTTCTTTTACTTCACTCATAACACATCAGTTTTCATAGTATGTCCATATACACCAACATCTCATACCTCGGCATCAGGATTATACATAGTATCTGACTACTGTGCTGTACTTACACCGTCCCTGTCCACCCTAGCTACAAACAATCACTATGCCATTCTTAATCACACACACAAATACTTCCAACCACTACCTGAGATGAATTTGAACATGAACACAAATATTAAGCTGACTTCACCTGATTTTGAAACTATGAAAATAACTGATAATGCCATGAAGCCCTGGGAAGAAGTGAGTATAAAGTATGTTCAACCCCTATTATGCGTATAGCCCAGCTCCTACTGTTAATTGTGATCTTTTCCATTGTCTTTGGTGTATTACTATTCACTGTGCACAGAATGCAAACAAGATTCACGAATATAGAGTCCCTTTTCACGGGAAGAAGAGTGGACATTCAAGTGAGACATCCTGAGTGAAAGGTGTATATATGTAAATAGTAATTAAACAAAAAAATTGAAACAAAGGACACAAGTGAATTAATATTACTTAAATTACAAGTATCCAATTCTTAGAACAATATCATTACAGTTCGTATAACAACGATACAAATATATTAATAATTCATACTATACTCTTAGCACTGTAAATGCATAAACATTTATCAATTCTACAATAATCATGTTATACATTATCAATTATACAGTAATCTATATATTCCAATTCACTATTTACTTATTTATATGTAACAATTAAATTATATTATGTTTCTAGAATATGTTATACATTGTTATTTAACAAACCCATGTATTACTAGATGTAATTATTGCAAGCCGTCGTAGGTTCTTCAGTTTCCGTGACCGAGCTATGTTAGGAATATAAGATACTATAAATAATGGCTAGGAGCATAGAGGCTTAGTCAGGCTGATACAGAAGGAAATGCCACATCACTTCCGTTTCCTCCAAACACAGAAAACCAGCTTCTCATCCCTTACTGTGGGAAGCTGACGTGAGGAAAACATACTTACATACATACACACACACAGACTTCTAGAACTTTCGACAACTGTATAAGCCACGTGACACTAGCCGTCCTGCACAAGAAAGGACGGAACCTAAATCAGAATTACAAGAGAGATCAGGGAGAGAGGAGAAGGAGTTAGGAGGCTGGAGAAGAGAGCGAGAAGAGGGGGTTTAACTATGAGAGAGAGTTGTGAAAGAGAGTAGCTAGCAGCTTAACACTCAGTATTAATCTCATTTTCCCTTTGAAGAACAAAACTACAATCAACAACAGACTCATCTTTAACTTCTCCCAGCATTGACTACAAGTGACCTGAGGTTAACTTACAAATCTACCAGTTCTCTACTACAGCTCAGCCACTACTAATAAATATTTAGTCACAAGTTTAACACACACACGCAAACGCACGCACGGACACGCACACACACACACATACAAACACGTACACATTCACGCAGGCAAGCACGAACACTGACACACACTATACACACAGACACACACACGCTAAGCACAAACACACACACACACACACCTCAGTAATGCTTATAACAAGAAGTATCCTGTTTCACAGTGAGACTGACATCTATGCCCAAGGAGATAAGGGTGTTTTTAGTCTCCCTGATGGCGTGGTAGGGGGTATGGGGGCTCCGGGTCAGAATCCGAACTATTCCTGTTGAGATGAGGTCAGGTTAGGTCAGATTGGGTTGGGTCATGTCTGGGTAAGAGTGATTAGATTGGAGTAAGTTAGGTTGGGCTGGGTAGGGTTGGGTTTGTGTAGGTTAGGTTAGCACAGTGAAGGCTAGGATGGTTTGAGTAGCTTTGCGTTGATTTGGGTTGGTTTAGGTTGGTTTAGGATAGATTAAGTTAGATTAAGTTAAGTCTGGATGTTACTTCTACCTTGCCATAACAACGCTGCTCTGCTTTCTCCTACCCTAGTCTAACTTTGCCGACCCAACTCTAGCCTACCCTTGTCTTGCCCTACACTGACCTACTTAACCCTTACTCAACCTTCCATTCTTTACCCTACTCACCCCTACCCTATCCAATCCTCTCCTTCCTTATCCCTCCCTTACGCACAAACACTCTTCAGTCATTACCCTTCTGTCCCCTGTAATTTATCCTTCTTCCCTCCCTTTTCCTACCATTTTCTTCCCATTCCTTCCTCTCTCCTATCCTCTTCCTATTATCCCTTCTCTTCCCTCCCATCTCTCACTATACCCAACCCCTCATACGCGTTTCACTCTAACTTGGACCAGATTTTCGTCATTTGTGCAGCTTATTTCAAGTTGCTCAGTGGCGGAAAAAGGCAATGCTTAGGCTCAACATCCTTCC
>JAGKTI010040946.1:0-10324 GCA_018397915.1 Birgus latro
TGTCGTTTTAACTCATTACATAACCTCATTCATGTATGTACATAGATTATACAGTATAAAGAATAATTCCGAGCACGTAACATGCCTCTCTCTTACTCCAGGATTGATAACTCACTACTCAAACAGTTATATACTTCTACATATGCTGCGCTGGCAGTTTAGCATTTTCAGGATCCATTGATCACTCTCAGCTAAATATTATCGCCTGACGTTGGTTAGAATAGATTTCTAAACATATCTAGATCATAAGAAAGTTAATGGTGGTGTAGTTTTGATAACTCATACAAGTTCCTACAACTCATTCCCAGTTGAAGTCATCTGATGTTAGCTGAAATAGAATGATAACGTTGTCTCGATTATGAGATGATGATAAAGTCACAGCCTTGCAGTTTTCCTTCAACGAATCATGTGATTCCTTCCAGAGCCTATGTATTTACACTGTCAGTAGACTCTGGAAGGGAGGACTTTAATTTTAGGGTATAAGTGAACTGTGGGAGTGGTTTTGGTGCAGCCAGTGTTGATGCATAAGGCGTTGTTATGTATGGTTTGCAAGGTGTTGCAGAGAATATTAAGGATGGGAACCTGTGCCGGAGACGTATACGACATTACTGATGTAATATATTGCTTGTCGAATAAAGAAAGCGATTCTCATTGTTACTCAAACTCTGGCCCTGTAGTTGCCCTGAGTGCATAGAATCTTGGCATGCACAGCCTCTTGATGTCTTGTACATGGTAGCTGAGTGAGTTTGGTGTCATATGTCGCTCCAGGAATCTTAATGGAGGGTGCGCGTGGCACACGTAGCGAGGCGTGAGGGAAGCATTTGTGTTCGTGTTTACTGCTGGTGATGGACTTGGCTGGGGTAATGGTTAGCCTGATGTCCTCAACCTATGTATGCAGTGTGTTGAGATAGTCCTATTGCAGTGTGCTGGTTGTGTCTGCAGTGCGGTGTGTGGTTGTTATAGTGATGTCATGTGCATATGAGGCAATGCTTGTGGGTGGATGCAATGTAGGAATATCAAGTAACTATACAGTAGGTTGCAGAGTGTGGATGAGAGAACAGAGCTCTGAGGAGCTCATTAAAATTTCATGTTCGTGATAAGTGGCCCTGCAATGTATAATGTGGCTGTCCACCAGACAGATAGCTGGAGTATAGTGTTGTTTTCTGTGTTTGTGTTGAATATCTTTGTGATTAATTTGCGTCTCTGGGATGGCATCGAAGGCTTTGCTAATAACCATTGTTGCGAGAAGTGTACGTCATCCGGGTGTCTTGGAGTTGTGTTTGGCATGTAAGTGATATTAGTCAGTAAGGGTTTGTACAGTGTAGTGCTCTAAAGCAGCGCTGAGAGGAAGCAAAGGGCGCATGAGGCTTGACTGCTGAAAATGAGGCGTTCAGTTATTTAGGATGGTGTGCTAAGTTGTGTTATGGGCCTACTTGGAAGGGTGTGCTATGTTCTTGTTTGATTTAAGGATAGCTATAAATGTTCCATGTTTCCTGATATTAGAAATGCTACAATGTTCGTATGAGTAGCTGCTGATTTTAATGTGGGCTGGATACTTTATGATGTTACATGTTGCAGGTATAGGTTGGTACTCGCATCCGGCCCTTTGTTTGTAGAGTTCTTTGTTTTCTTGATAATGTTACGTGTCTGTTTTGGAGTGAAGGGGTTGCACTGTGATCGAGTGGAAATCACCATCTTGAGAAGACGGTTTTTCAGACTCAGTGTGTGTCGGTGGTAAGCAGGTGAAGTTTGTATAATGGTTCTCGAAAAAGTTTGTTAGTTGTTTGTAGGAAGGGATATATTCTGTTTTAGAGGTGATGGCAGCGTGTGTCTTAAAGTGATTTAGTGATACTGTTCAGTATTTTGCAGGCCCAAAAGGAATCTCTGGAGTGATCAAGTGTTGTTAACAAAGGTCCTCCAATTGTATATACAGTATATATGTTTGTTCTAATTTTGTTGTTGATCTCACTGTTAAGTTCTTAGAGCCTTCTGGTGTGGCCTTGTGTGTGTATGCGTGTGTGTGTGTGTGTCACGTTGTTTTCTGTGTCAAGCCATCTTCGGTGTAAAATATGGGTTGTAATTTTTGTTGTTGCCTCATTGAATGTGGTGTTTGTCTGCACTAAAGCTGATGTTGTTGAACAACATAATATGCCTGTTGTTGCTGTCTATTTATCGATTAGTGTGCGGAAGTGTTGTGTTCTTTCTTCAGAGACTTTTTTTTCCCAGACTGCTTTCTTGTAGTTTGTGTATGTGAGGTGGGAACACTCTGCGTTGGATTGTTTCTGTGGTGATAATGATGATATGATCTCTAGCGACTTTCGGTTCCGGTGGCCAGGTGGTTTTGAGTGCAAATGTTCGAGAACAGAATTAGACTTCTGGGGAGGAGGGGGTGCGTTTTACCTGGTTTTTTCATAAGTATATACTGGTTGTTGAGTTGTGAAACAATAGGCCTCTGCAGTTGTTTGTAGCATGCAGTGTTTCAGCTCAGCATTAAAGTCCTTAGTAATGGTAGACTTAGGTGTCTGTGTTAATTGGAGGAGACGAGGGTTGTACTGCACTGTCGTAGCGATGATGGTGTAAGGGGGAATGTAAATGATGAGAATATATATTTTATGTGATCAGATCCGACATTCAGGGACTGCATTTTTAATATGTCATGCTGGAAAAATGATTCTGTTGTTGCGTTCTGTCTTTGTTGAGGATTGATGGTGAATGTATATAATGAGGCTACCTTCATTGCCCTCATTGGTTTGGGCGGATGTGTAATATTTGGTTTCGGGAGTATGTTGTATATCTGTCATTTTCTTGCCTGTAGGCGTCTTATGTGTATTTCGTGATCGTGAAAGAATTTTTCTTTTTTCTTAAATATTGTCAACGTTCAGATGTTAAGTGTTTATGTGTGTTTGAGGCGG
The DNA here is from genome assembly GCA_018397915.1 of Birgus latro. Classification (NCBI taxonomy): domain Eukaryota; kingdom Metazoa; phylum Arthropoda; class Malacostraca; order Decapoda; family Coenobitidae; genus Birgus; species Birgus latro. The sequence continues at coordinate 2,913 of JAGKTI010040946.1, forward strand.
TCTGCGTCCAGTTTGCGTCCTTGTTTTAGGTGTAGTGCATGTGTGCTGGGACTGAGTTGTAATGTCTGTGATTGAGTGAGTGGAAGGTTGTAGGGGAGTGGGGAGTTTTGCTTTGAATGACCGGCATGCTTCTGGATGTGTTATATGAGTCAGACACCTTGTCCTGTGGCGTTGTCTGTCATTTGCTAGTGTAGTACACGTGATGTGGGTTCATTCTCTGCAAGAAGTGCACTGAACAGATCCATGTACATGTTTGATGACTGTGATGTGTAGGAAGCAAATAGGTAATATGTACTATGCCTGGGGTTCAGGATTGCTCTCTGTCTCTCTGGTTAGTGTGAGAAGCAGGGAATGGCCGACAGGGGTCATTTTCCTTAGTGTTAAAATTAATACAGGTTTTGAAGAACGAAAAGCCCATTTTTGATACGGTCATGCTAGCATGAGGGCTTTTTATGGCTAGCCTGCTTTACTCTTTACATTCCCCAGGAAGGGGTATCACAATCATGTGGAAAAGAAATTTTCTAGGCCACATCTAACTCCATCTGGCAGTAGTGTATAGTAATCTCTCTTAGGAAAAACGGAAGAAAAAGCCTCGTCCAGAACCAGTAAGTTCATTCAGTTGCCAAATAACATCGCAAATTTTTGTAGCGGGATGGGAAAACTGAAAATGAGAGGTGCTGCATTTGTTACGCTAGCACGTCCATATCAAAACTGGGCCTTTCATTCGTCATGGTCTGTATTTTAATATTTTTTTTTATGCAAGGAAGAAGGAACCAAAGACCACAGGCCTGCATACTGTTCCTTCCAAGAAAAAACAAAAACAATACAAAAGAGAGCCAAATTCAAGATCCGTTCAATTCGAGATGCCTGGACACACTACGTTTGAAAGACTGGAGATCATAGGAAGTAGGAAATACAGACAGAGGAAGACAGTTCCAAGTTCACCAGTTGCATAAATGAAGGACTGGGAGCAACGGTCAACTTTTGCACCAGAGAGTTGGACAGAAAAGGGATGAGAGTTTGTTGCTAGACGGGTATTACGTGCCCGTCGTAGAGGTGGAGGGATGCAAGCAGACAGTTCAGAGGAACAGCGACCATTGAAGTAGCGATAGAAGAGAGATAAAGATGCAACAGTGCGGCGAAGAGACAAAAGTTGAAGGGAATCAGTAAGAAGAGGAGAGCTAATGAGACGAAAAGCCCTTGACTTCACCCAATTGAGAAGAGCTGCATGTCGGGAGCCTCCCCACACATGAGAGTTGTACTCCATACACGGGCGAATAAAACCCGTGTACAAGGTCAACAATTGTGCAGGGGTAAAGAAAGTTCGGAATCGGCTTAGCACACCTAATCTCTTGGAAGCAGATTTCACAAGAGATGTAATATGTTCTTTCCAAGACAAATCCCGAGAGAATGAAACCCCAAGCATGTTCAAGGATGATGCAGGACATAACTGTTCATTATTAAACATTAGTGGGTAATCCTGAGGAAGATTTTGTCGGGTTGATAAGTGTAAGAACTGAGTTTTTGATGCATTAAAAATAACAAGATTATTTTTACCCCAATCAGAGATACGAGCCAAGTCAGACATTAGGTGTGCCATAGCCTCATCCCTTTTTTGTTGAAGTAACTGCTGAGATGGACGTTGCAGGAACCGAATGGAAAGGTGAAGGGTGGAATCATCAGCATGAGTGGATAGGGTTAGATGTACAGCTTAGAAGGTCATTGATGAATAAAAGGAAGAGAGTAGGTGATAGGACAGAGTCCTGAGGAACACCACTGTTGATAGGTCTAGGAGAGGAACGATGGCCGTCTACAACAGCGGCTATGGAACGACCAGTAAGGAAGCTAGAGATGAAGGCACAGATAGAAGGATAGAAACCGTAGGAGGGCAGTTTGGAAATTAAAGATTTATGCCAGACTCGATCGAAAGCCTTTGATATGTCAAGTGCAATGACAAAGCTTTCGCCAAAGTTCCGAAAGGAGGATGACCAAGAGTCTGAAAGGTAGGTGGGAAGATCGCCAGTGGAGCGTCCCTGACGGAACCCATACTGACGATCAGAAAGAAGGTTGTGACAGGAAAGATGCTTTAAAATTTTTCAGTTAAGAATTGACTCGAAAACTTTTGAGACACAGGATGTTAAAGCAATTGTACGATAGTTAGAGGGTTGGGAATGGTCACCCTTCTTTGGGACTGGCTGAATGAGAGACAAAGGCGAAAGAGTTTACCTAGGCAGGGTGTAAGCACAGAAACACAGTTTTTGAGGACAACAGGAGGGACTCCATCAGGACCATATGCCTTTTTGTAGTGAGGCCAGTGATGGCAGAAAACACATCAGCTGAAGAATTTTTAATGTCAGTCAAGAGGAAGTCAGAGGGGGGAAGTGATGGAGGAATAGCACCGGAATCGTCTAAGGTGGAACTGGAAGAGAAAGTCTGAGCAAAGAGATCTACTTTATCAGTAGAAGAAATAGCTACAGAGTCATCAGAGTAGAAAAGAGGAGGGAAGGATGTTGAGGTAAAGCTGTTAGAAAGGTTTTTGGCAAAGTGCCAGAAGGAGCGAGAAGAATTCGAGTTGGAGAGTTGGGAACATTTAGCACGGATGAAATTGTTTTTAGCAGAGCGAAGAACAGACTTAGCACGATTCAGGGCAGAAATATATAAAAGGTGTGATTCAGGGGTGGGTTGGCTCCGTTACCTCTTATAGGCCCTCTCCTTGTTGCAGACAGCATTAGAACAAGCGTGATTAAACCAAGGCTTTCTTGCATTAGTCAGAGGATATGAGAAAGGAATGTATGCTTCCATGCCCGAGAGAATAACCTCATTAACGCGCAAGGCACACTCAGATGGCTCCCGGCCAAGGAAGCAATAATCATTCCATGGAAAATCAAAGAAGTACAGCCTGAGGGCCTCCCAATCTGCAGCTCCAAAGTGCCATAGGCGGCGTTTCTTTGGAGGGTTCACAGGCCGTACTGGAGCGATTGGACATGTTAAGGTAATAAGATTATGATCGGAGGAGCCCAACGGAGAGAAAAGATGAACAGTGTAAGCAGAAGGATTAGTTGTTAGGAAAAGGTCAAGTATGTTGGAACTCTCTCCAAGGCGGTCAGGGATATGGGTAGGGTGCTGTACAAGCTGCTCTAGGTCATTAAGGATAGAAAAGATGTAGGCTTGTTCACCAGGTGGATCAGTGAAAGGAGAGGAGAGCCAAAGGTGGTGGTGAACATTGAAATCTCCTGGAATGGAGATTTCAGAGAAAGGAGAAATGGATAGAATGTGTTCCATCGTAGAAGTAAGATAGTCAAAGAATTTTTGGTAGTCAGTAGAATTAGGAGATAAGTAAACAGCACAGATATATTTAGTCAGAGAATGACAGGAGAGCCGAAGCCAGAGAGTAGAGAATTCAGAAGAATCAAGTTCAGGAACACGAGAGCAAGATAGATCGTTGCGTACATATACGCAATAGCCACCTTTGGCTTTGAAGCGAGAATAGAGAAAGCAGGAGGATACAGAAAAGGGTTTGCTGTCAGTTGCCTCAGACAGCTGAGTCTCAGTGAGAAAGAGAAGGTGACGTTTAGAGGAGAAGAGGAATTTGTGCCACTGGAGGTAAAGAATGGGGACATAAGATAAAAACATCGTGAGACAAAGGTGGAAGGTGGAGGGGTGCCACCAGGGGCGAACCTTCCCCCTCTTCTTTCCTCCCGTTTTCATCCCTTCCCATTATTTAATGAGAGAGTGGACGCAGGGAGGTCTCTATGGAGGGGGATCCCTTCCCCTTCCTCCCCCCCTTCCACCTTCATTGTTTTGGAGCTGACGCCACTCTGTCTACCCTAAGCAAGGGTGACTAGTGGCTGAGGTGGATGTGGGGGTGGGGCGTGGAAATGAAAGATTCATTCTCTCTTTGAATGGGAAGATGAGCAAATTGTTTTTCTTTTCTTTTTTCTTTTTTTTAGAGGAAGAAGAAATCAAAAGCCAGAAGCCCACAACTTTGTTCCCTCCGAGGAAAAATGTAATCAACATGAGAGAGAGAGAGCCAAATTCGAGATTCATTTATTTCGAGATGCTTGGAAAAACAGCGTTTAAAAGACTGGAAGGCAAAGGCAGCAGAAAAAACAACAGAGGAAGACAGTTCCAGAAATCAGATGTTGCATACATGAAGGACTGAAAGTAATGTTTAACTCCTGCATAAAAGAGTTGGGCAGAAAAGGAATCAGAGTTTACTGCCAGGCGGGCGATATGCTTCTATCGTAATGATGGAGTGATGCAATCAGACATTACTGAGGAGCAGTGACTATTGACGTAGTGATATAAAGGAGATAAAGATGCATCAGTGCGGCGAAGAGACAGAGGTTGAAAGAAGCCAGTATGAGGAGAAGAGTTACTGAGACTCAAAGCCTTTGACTCTACCCTATTGGGAGAAGCTGTATGCGGCAAACATCCCCACACACGAGAGTTATACTCTACACAGGGGCGAATAATATCCTTGTATAAATTTATCATCAGTGAAGGGTTAAAGAAAGCACGGAGTCGGCTTAGAACACCTAAACACTTGGAAGCAGATTTTACAAGATATACTGTATAATATGATCTTCACATGATAAATCCCGAGAGAATGAAACCCCAGGTTTATTGAAAGATGATGCAGGATTGAGCTGGATATTGTTAAAAATTACAGGATAAACCTGCAGAAGATTTTGGTGGGTTGAAAGATGTAAAAACTGAGTTTTTGATGAATTAAAAAGAGTTTTTGATGAATTAAAAACAAAATAAAAAATACCTTTACTCCAGCCAGATATATGAGCCAAGTCAGACATAACGAGCGCAATATCCTCATCTCTTGTTTGTTGAAGTAACTGCTGAAATGGATGCTGCGAGAAGGAAATGAAAAGGTGAGAGGTGGAGTCATCAGCGTATGAGTGAATAGGGCTAGATGTACAGTACAGCTTAGGTCATTCATGAATAGAAGAAAGAGAGGTGGTGATAGGACAGAGCCCTGAGAAACACCACTACTGATAGCTCTAGGAGAAGAAGGGTGGCCATCTACAACAGCAGTTATAGAACGGCCAAAAACGAAGCTAGAAATAGTGGCAGATAGAAGAATGGAAACAATAAGAGGGCAGTTTGGACTGCTGGACTAGACTGAAACCTTTTGAGATCTCAAGTGCAATGGCAAAGCTCTCACCAGTGTTCCAAAAGGATGGTGATCAAAAGTTTTTAAAGGAAAGTGAGATCATCAGTGAAGAGTACCTGGTGGAACCCGTTTTAGCTATCGGAAAGGTTCTAACAGGAAAGGTGCTGTTAACATTTTTGTTAAGAACAGATTAAAAAACTTGAGAAAACAAGGCGTTAACCTGTCACGTCCCGACCAATTTCCTACCTCCGATACCCCCCATTCCCGAGCAATTTTGCATTTTTTTTTTTTTGGCTCAAACCTTCACTTTTGGTGAGAAACATCGAGAATTCATAGGGAAATCGCCCTCCTGAGCCTATAAATGGTGTTACAGGTGATGAGTCAGCCTTAGCTTTCGTTCTTTCTCAGGGTATCTGACCTCAAAGAAAATGAACTATGGGAGGCTAAACTAATTCAAGCCACTTTGAATTACGTAGTTATTTATTTATTTGGTACGAATTTATGTGTAGTACAAGACTATATTGGTTTTCACACAATTATATAGGCAATAGAAGCATATTTCAGTCACCAAACACAACCACATATGGCACCTTCCTTTACGACATTACCACCTTATCACTTCTGTTTGTTTCTTGCTCTAGCTTCTTTATTTCTTTGTCCTCCACCTCAGGAATCACTCTCAGCGTGATTTTCGTCATTGGAGACTGTGGTGCGACATGTCTTTACTGGTCAGGTCACTGCTAACAGGTGAATTCCGAGTGTGGGGGGGAGGGGGGTCAGGTGGGGCCAGGCAATTCCGAGTGTGGGGGGGAGGGGGGTCAGGTGGGGCCAGGCAGTATCTCCACTTGACAGCAGATAGAGGAATGTCTCCCACATAAGCCTACCAAGAATCACCTGTGAAACTTGAAAATTGTGCAAATGACTGACCTTGCGATTGTGTAATGTACGGGTACGTCGATGGGTCTAGCTGTGACAAAACGTTGCGACGTACCAATACGTCGACGGGACACCTAGGGTTAAAGCAATTGGGCTATAGTTAGGGGCTGGGATTAGCCTCCTTTCTTTGGGACAGGCTGAATGAGCACAAACTTTCACCAGGTAGTAAAGGTACAAATGGACAGACAAAGGCAAAAGAGTTTTCCTTGGCATGGTCTAAGGACAGAAGTGCAGTTCTTCAGGAAAACAGGCGGTACCCCATCAGGCCCATAAGCCTTTTTAGTGCTGAGGTCAGTGAAGCTGAAAGTGCATCTACTGAAGAAATTTTAATGTCAGCCATGAGGAAGTTACAGGCGGGGAGGTAACGGAGGAACAGCGTCGGAATCATCGAAGGTGGAACTGGAGGAGAGAGTCCGAGCAAAGAGTTCTTGTCATTCAGTAGAAAAAACAAAAAAGATATAGAGCCACCACAGCAGAAAAGAGGAGGGAAAGATGAAGTATGTTGTTAGAGGTTTTTGGCAAGGTGCCAGAAAGAGCGGGAAGAAAGTTCAGAGCATTTAGTACAAATCTAAATATTTTTGCAGATCAAAGAATAGATATAGCATGGTTCCAAGCAGACCCATAAAAGATATGAGATTTAGGGGTGGTTTGGTTCTGATATTTTTTGTAGGCCTTCCTCTTCTTGTGCAAAGCATTGGAGCTAGCGTGATTAAACCAAGGTTTCTTATTTTGTATTAGTCACAAGATAAGAGAGGAGAATGTATGCTTTCATGCCAGAGAGAATAACTTCCATAATGTGTGAGACACATTCAGGCATCTCTCGGTCATGGAAGCAATAACCATTCCAAGGAGGATCAAAGAAATATTGCCTGAGGGGCTCCCAATCAGCAGCTCTATTGTGTTAGGAGGGTCCACAGGCCTTCCTGGGGCGATAGGACAAGTTGAGGTAAAAAGTTGAGATTGGAGGAGCCCAAATGAAAGAAAACATTAGCAATTTAACCCGTCACATCCCGACCGATTTGCAACCTACGATACCACAAAATCCTGAGCATTTTTGGAATAAAATTTTATCGGCTCGAACCTTCACTTTTGGTGAGAATCATCGAAAATTCATAGAGAAATCGCGATCCTGTGCTTAAAACTGTTGATACAAGTGTCATGCAACCTTACGTTTTCCTTCTTTTTCAGGGTACCTGGCTAAAGAAAACGAACTATGGAAGGGTTAACTAATTCAAGCCACTTTCAATTACGTATTTATTTATGTATTTGGTACGAATTTATGTGTAGTAACAGACTATATTGGTTTTAACACATTTATATAGGCAATAGAAGCATTTTTCAGTCACCA
>JAGKTI010040948.1:0-10324 GCA_018397915.1 Birgus latro
AGCAACTGAAAAAAAAGAGGGGGAAAAGAAAAAAAAGCTGGGACCAACTGCACAACTGCAAGGTACAGATGGGAGATAAGCAGCTTAGGAACATTGTGAACTTTAAAAAACTTCAAGTGGCATTGTGAAATACCTGTACTGAAAATGGAGCCGAGTTTAAAGCAAGTTCATGAGAGAAAGACAAATGGAGAGCATGGTTGTAACTGAAATCCAGAAGGGTTAGAGTGCAGGTAATGAAATGCACTCTGTCCATGAAAGTGTGATGCTGCATGTAATTAAAGGATGTGATGGATCTTATGCTAAAATAATGAAATTTGTTGGTGAGTCTTAGCTTCTTCCCTCACATGATGTATTTCAGTCTTCCCATCTCTAGTTAAAATGAAATGGAGAGCTTACAGCCTTCATTAACCCCTTCTGCAAAAGAAGCCCTTCCTAAGTTGAATACAATTATCTGAAAGCAGCAAAGATATCACCAATAAAATACATAATCTGATTTCAAGGGGGTGTTGTTGTTGCTCAACCTGTCTGCCTGGTTATGCAGACCTGTCAACTGCAGGTACTGTAAGCTACTGTCTCTGTACAGTTGACCATGTCTAAATCCAACAGTCATTTTTTTTAAAAATAATAATAATGAAGTTATTTGTGGTAGGTGGGGACGCTCACCATCCACTTGCTCGATGTAGAGCTGCTCTCGGGTGTCTGCCCTTTCCTCTCCTCCCTCCGTTCCTTCCTTCCTCTTGTCTTTCTTTACTTCATTCTTTCCTTGTCCTTCCGCCTATGCGACTTTACACTCCCTCTTTTGTCTTCCTTTCCTTCATTCTTTCCTCTTCCTTCAGCCTATGGGTGACTCTACACTGTGTGACAAGACGAATGGTTTCCTGTACACCAGGAAACCATTTACTATGATGGGTTCGTTTCGTTTCGTTTCGTTTTTGAAGGCTCCAACATGCTTGCATGTGTCGGCCTTGGTCACCTAATGGCGGCTCTCCACGCTGCTCGATCTCTGGCAGCCTCCCTATTCAGTCCCTTAACCCTTAAGTCACATTTAATGACCTCGTCCCATGTCTTTCTCGGTCTACCCCTCCCAACCCCTCCCCCAATATTAACACTTCTCACCCTCTGTACCCAATTATCATCCCCCATCCTCTCCACATGGGTGGTAACCATAATACCAAATTTTGGCACCTGGTGGTTTAGTGGGTAATTACAGTGCTCCAATCGAACTGAGCCGGTGAAGGTTTATATCCAAGAGGTAGTTGGGGTGTACTGCTCATGTAATGCCACTCAGGGTTGAGTGAGGCTGGTCCCTCTCATCTTAAATGTAAGGACCAACTTGCCTAGCCCCGAGCTTCTTCGCTCCTCATGGGGCAACGTAGGATTGGATGATGGATGGATTGATGAAGTTATTCAGTTATGTACAAAGAACTCCACTTCCAGGTACTACAAGGGGTGGTGTGTCTGAGTTCCATGTGACATTAGATACTTGTTTACGCTACACATCTACGAAGGTGACCCAAAATGAATGCAACCCATAACACAAGGAAGACACTTTAACTTGTACATGCATGACATACTCACACCCCACACACCACATATACACATAGTTCCCTATGCAGATGACATAACACTTACATGTACACACCAAAATGCAAACACAGCTGCACATATCCTCCAACCTTACCTCAACTCACTATGCAAATTGTTCACCACAAACAGACTCAAAATAGCCCCAGCCAAATCTACAATGACCCTTCTCACAAACTGGACAGCAGAACATAGTCCCATCCACACACCACCATAAACAACACCCCCCTACCAAACACACACACATACACACACACACACACACACACACACACACACACACACACACACACACAGAATCCTTGATGTAACATACGATACATCAATGTCATTTGAACAACACATCACAAACATTAAAAATAAATTAACACCAAGACTTAACATCCTAAGGCCACTTGCCCATACAACATTCAGACACAACAGAGTAACACCACCACAGTATACAAACAATATATATGTTCAGTGACGAATTATGCAAACCCTGTTTGAGCTAAACACACTACAACACCCTACTGACCATATAGAACAAGGCCCTAAAAATAATCACAGGCTGCACAGCTACGACATCTACAGACCACCTACACCAGGTAAACAAAGTCCTCAAAGTCAAAGATCATCTAGTCATGAGAGGCACACAAATCCTTCCCACAGCCTCCACAAACTCACAACATCAATTACACTACAAGACAGCACATCCACACACACACCTAGGAACGTCAAAACAACACCGAGTACATGATATTACATACAAATAGTCATCTCTAGCCCCTCGACCGCCGCAAACCAGCTTCCAGAAGTATATCCATGCACAAATCACTCGCTGCTCCATTCAGTCACTTAAAGACAACACACAGCTGCATGCATGGCCTCCTGATAAACACACACACACACACACACACAAACAGCAGAAGTTCCGACACACGTGCGTGTACCCAAGATGTTTAATAATTGTTCAGTGTACCATGCTCATGATTATGTTTCCAATTAGTGATTGATATCACACTTATGTTGTGTAGAATTGTTTTGTTGTAATTTTGTTTTATCGTGTGTATGTTGTGTTGTTGTGTTGTAGGGTTAGGACAGACTTGCCTATCGCGGCGGTGTCTCCGGGTATCGTCCGCTGTCCATGAGCCCGCACTCGAGGCTCATTTGCGTATGTCATTCAGTCTTGCACCTGCTCTCGCACAATACACCTGACTACGCTGTTCAGTCTTTATATCTTGTGTGACCAGTAGCAGGCTCAACAAAACTGATCAGTGAAATCTAATAACTTATCATCCTAAATTCTTTTCTTATTGTTTACTGTTATTATTCTGCTATAATATACGATGTACTCATCATCGTAAGTTACGGGATGAAAATAAAAATAAAACAGAAGATAAGTGACTTCATGCTATTTACATAATCACATTAGAATCACAGTATAAGAATTGCGGGTTGTGGGAGGTACCTATCTATCTATCTATTGCCAGACGCCTCAATCCCTCACGGGGTGGCCACAAACAAATCGCCTCCATGTCACTCTGTCCCCTGCCATTTCACTACCACGCTCCCAACTCACACACCCCTCTCTCATATACCTCTCCACTCCATCCCTCCATCTCATCCTCGGCCTCCCCCTCCCTCTTGCCCCCTCCACCTCACTCACATACACTCTCCTCGTCAGTCTTTCACTCTCCATCCTCTCCACATGCCCAAACCACCTTAACGTGTTTCTCCTAACGCTTCCCATCACGTCCTCAACCACACCACAACGCTCCTTCACTTCCTCATTTGTTAATCTGTCTCTCCATGTGACTCCACATGCTCCTCTCAGATAACTCATTTCCACTGCCCTCACTCTTGACTTCTGTCCTTCCAACAGGGTCCAAGCTTCACTTCCATATGTCAGAGTTGGTATCACAATACTGTCATGTAACAACTTTTTCACTTCCATGTTCACCTCCCTGATTCTTATCACTGCTTTCAACGAACCAGCAACCTTCCTTCCCTGCTGCACCCTTTCGAGCACTTCACCCTCCAGACTTTCATCCTTACTCATCACACTGCCTCGGTACTTAATTTCACTCACATTCTACCCTGCCTGAAATAACTGCGGTCTTTAGGGGTTAAGTACATTATAAAGTGTGACTGAGGATTCTGATCAGTTGGATATTAGGTATAAGAATTTTACCCATAGCCTGGACAGGCCATCCTGTGCATGAGGATCATTAAACTGAGATTTAGTTTGGACTTACAGCAGTAAATAAAATTCGGCTATAAACATCCATACTTCTCCCTCTCTAGAACCACATTCGTTTCAAACCATTGCAGATAGGAAGGATCATATGCACTGGTGTTACATATGATCTATTTCATCTATATAACAGATATCTCTATTGGAATCATTATAACTATAATGAGGCTGTTCCAATTCAGAAAGCATGCAATGTACACAAATACACTGGTGATACATTGACCTTTAACACACTGCTCCCTGTTGTAGCTGTAAGTGAAGCTGACTGTATATATTGCCAGGCTTCATACTCCCAACTACACAAACTGTTTCATTTCATTTTGTTTATAAAGGCTCCAACATGCTTGCATGCGTCAGCCTTGGTCACCTAATGGTGCTGCTTGATCTCTGGCAGCTTCCCTATTCAGTCCCTTATCCCTGAGGTCAGACTCTGACCTCATCCTGGGCATTTTTCAGTCTGCCTCTGGGGGTGGGGGTGGGTGGGGGGAAGACTGGCAATAATGTGGTAATGAAGTGAAGTCCATTCACTTCATACATGAGTTTCTATGACACGAAATGCCTATAGTGCAACTAGGGAGAATTAAACAATTTAATAATCAGTAGTGCACGAGTTGGTTTTGAAAAAGCAAAATCAGGGCAACAAATTGAGCTGAATCTGGTGTCTTGTACAGCATGACCCGTATTACTGTCACAAGTCATGGCTATGGACTGTGAAGATCTACCAATCCGAAATGCAGGCAAAATCCTGGCAGTGACTGACGCGTTTAAAGATCAACTAACACTGAACAAAACTGTAAAGTAAGAGCTCAAGAGGTTCTGGATGCCAAAGAAAACAGCCTCCGTTACTACCGAGGCAGGCAAGCCGAAGGTATCAGACTCATCATCTTCTTTACTCCACCAGTGTTGTCTGCCATGGATTTGTGGGGTTCGTGACTGATGTGGAGAGTGGTGGTGGTGGTGGCAGTGGTGGTGGTGGTGGTGGAGTGGAGAGTGTTGATGGTGGTGGTGATGGAGTGGAGAGTGTTGGTGGTGGTGGTAATGGAATTGGGCAGTGTGGAGGGTGCTGGGTACAAGGCACCGTAACTACCTCGCCCTGCCTTGGAACCCCATCTCTACAAGTCAATTAAGCCTTTCCTGCATAGATTTTAAGGTAAGGGACCATTGTGTAGGTTATACTTCTTGTGTACAAGTGTTTAATGTCCAAGCAAAATAACAGACTGGGGGCCAAAGGGGTGATTTCTGAGGCAGCCACCCAACCAGTGGCAGATCCTGAATTTAGGAAAGGAAGGGGGCTGTTTGTCAATGTAAGGGGTGCCGAGTGCCAAAGGCATGAGGCAATAAGCTAGGGGGTCTGGGGTGAGCGGTAGCTCCCCCCAGCGAGGTCCAGAGCCCCTGCCGCAAAACGCTTTTTAACATTTCACAAGCATTTTGAAAGCATTTTGGGGCAGGTTGTGGTACTTTAATGGTGCTTAATAGTTTATTCAAAACCTGTAACCAATAATTTGTGTTAGATGAAAACCTGTTACAGATCTCTACCGATTGATCGAAACTGGAATGTATTATAGATTCAAACAATTCTCTACCAACTGATCAAAATCAAAATATATATAGATTCAAACCAATCTCTACCTATTGATCAAAACTGAAATATAGACCATTCAAACCATTCTTTACCAGTTGATCAAAATTGAAATATTTTGTTATATTATATATTACCATTATATATTATACTGTATAATATACTGTATATTATTATTTTTGTATAGCTTTTTATTTTTACTGAGATTGATATTTGATAATAATCAGCTCTTAGGGGTGCCATTCATAGCCTCCTGGATCCACCACTGCACCCAACCAATTAGAATTTTCCTCATAAGCTATGTTATTTGTAAAGTGTGAAATTTCTAGAAAGCGAGGTCTTCTACCGCCCAAATTCTCACGTACTAAGTGAATGAGTGGTGGTGTGAGTGATGGCATGGTCTATATCTACATTTCTGGTTAGTTACAGCATAATGTGGTTTTAACTATGCTTTTCACTGGTATATTTAAGGCACATCTGGGGTAATTAGAGCTGGCCTAAGCGTCAACTGGGGTGATTCCAGGGAGGGTGTAATTAAGTAAATTTTCCCACTGGCTCTGTATCTCCCATAATGCTGTTCCTGATGCTGATCAATTAGGCACACTATAAGAGAGATGACTGCATATGGAAAGCTGCCATCAGGTGAAAGGATCTACAAATCTGAGCATGGTCAATAGTCTCTTAATGTAAAGTCAGACATAAAACATCATCCTGACCCATTTTCCTCCTAGAGAAAAAAAAAAGGGGGGGGTGAACTATCAACAGTATGCCCTTTAGAATTCTACCTCCATCTGAAAAGCATAAGTATGCACACATACTCCTATATCTTCTTTGAACTGTAGCTTTGTTTCACATATATATACCTACCTGTTAGAATTACTCTACCATCAGGTAAAAAAAAATATCAGCATTTTAAAACAAACTGTATGGTGCATCTGTTAAAAAAAATGACAATAACAAAAACTGATCACAAGCTAAATTTAATTCACACACATCCGCACACAGAAAAAATAAATAAATAAAACTACAAATCCAACTTACACATGTGCCTGGATATAGAAATTAGAACCTAGGTCGACCTGAGTGCGAAGTCCCTCTTCTGCACAGCCAGGTGCCTCCAGGATGCAGGTGATGGTCTGTCGCAGCTGGGAGTGTGCAGCAATGTCCTCATAAAGTCTCTCTCGCTCTTCTACTATTAACCTGTCCAAGACCAAATGTCATTACAGAGTTGTTGTTGTTGGTGCTTAACCCCAATCTGTCTTGGTGAGTAGACTCATTAGCCAAAGATTAGCACCTGATTGTATGAAGCTGTCCTACATGTACAGTACAGTACACACACTGTGCAGAGATCTAGTGCATCTATGTGGCACACAGTACCTTATGTGAGTCAGACCAGGGTCCTTCCCACAGTGAGGAGCAGGGAAATGTTAGGAGGTTTGGCTCCCAGGTGGATGCCATAACTGTTCCACTCAGGGTGCACAGTCAATATGTAGGCTCCTCATGCAGCATTGTCCATGTAATCTCTCGCTAATACACCAGCAACCTGTCCAAGACCAGACATATAATATACAGAGTAGTATTGTAATTTATATGTAATCATTAGGCTACATGCATCAGAGGTGGTTGGAAGAATTTTAGGAAGCTGCTGCCAACTTTGACATCTAATCCTTCCTCTGGTTATAGAGTAAGCAGTACACTGTTTCTGTATGAAAAGTGATATTGTACAAGAGTGGAAGTTACAAACATGGACAATTTATAGGAGGAGATGAACAGTCATGAATACAGTGGCCTATGTCACTAATGGGTACATTCCCCAATGCGCAATTGACAGGGAGGCTAGGTATAGTACAGAAAGTATTACAGCCAGCTTATTTTAATGAAACTAGGCCACTTCCATAACTTGACTACTGTACTAAGTTGTGGTTGCTCAATATTCAATAAGCCTTAGTTATGAGGTAGGAATGAACCTCCTTGACTGGCAGTCAAATCACCCTCCAAACTGATTACAGTACATTGGGCCACCAACTGAGCTGAAAGGGGTTAGTGATCTTTGTCAGATTAGAACAAATGTGCTGTAGTATGGTGTACAGTATTGTGTATGGGTAGGTTGAAGTGCTTTGGGCATGTAGAATGGATGAGGAGAGTGAATCATATGAAGACATAATTATGGAGTGAATGAGTGTGAATATGGATGGATTAATGAGAAGCCTTTCTGAGAAAGCATTGCCTGACAAGCTGAGAGAATATATTTGTGCAAAGAGTTGAATCCTTTCATTGATAATGTTCAAATTATTATTTTTTTAATTATAAATGATACCTGTTAATAACATTCAGCAATGGGAAATCCCTACCAATCACAGCTTTAACTAGTGGTGGCAATGATTTTTTCTGCCAGGATGGTTACCAAGGGGTTCACCAGAGTTCACACATGCAAACATAAAAATGGCCATGGAAATGGTTGACAGTAATGATCAATTAACCATTATATAACCACTGGTGAGATGCAGATCTCATATCGGGTACAATAAAGGTCTGAACAGGCTAAACTGAAAGCCTCATATGAGGTACAATTTACCTTGGATATAAAACAAGAATTCAGGGGAGGTAACTACCATACAAAGAATCAGCCCAGCTGTGGTTTAACCAATTAACACCATCAGGGACATGTGACTTAAGAAAGTCTCAACAGTCATACCAGTAAATGTTTGGTGGTCATTGTTTTGAGAAGGGTTGATCATAGCAAAGTTGCGAGGCTAACACACACTAAACACTTCACACAATTCTGATCCATTAATGATGCAGCACTTGCAAATATGCATGCAGGCTAGGCACTGTGTTCATCTATCTATCTATTGCCAGAGGCCTTAATTCCATAAGGGATGGCCACAAACAAACTGTCTCCATATCGCCCTGTCCCCAGCCATTTCACGGCCCTGCTCCCAGCTCACACCCTTCTCTCTCATATACCTCTCCACTCCATCCCATCTTTGGCCTCTCCCCCCCCTCAACCTCACTCACATATGCTCTCCTCATCAGTCTCTCACTCTCCATCCTTTCCACATGGCCAAACCACCTCAATGTGTTTTTCCTAATACTTCCTATCACATCCACATCCACATCATAACACTCCTTCACTTCCTTATTAGTCAGTCTGTCTCTCCATGTGACCACATGCTCCTCTCAAATAACTCATTTCCACTGCTTTCACTCTTGACTTCTGTCCATCCAACAAGGTCCAAGCTTCACTTCCATATGTTTGAGCTGGTATCACAATACTGTCATGCAGTAATTTTTTCATTTCCATGCTCACTTCCCTGTTTCTTATCATTGCTTTCAAGGAACCAGCAACTTTTCATCCTTGTTGTATCCTTTCAAGCACTTCACCCTCTGAACTTTCATCCTTACTCATCACACTACCCAAGTACTTATATGCACTCACATTTTCCACTTCCTCCTCATCCAGCCTCACTGTGCATTCACTGATTTCATTTCTTTCAAAGACCATAACTACTCTTCCCTACATTCACCCTTGGATTCCGTTTCTTACACACTCTCCCAAACTCAAAGCCTTGCAGCTCCCCTTCGTCTTCACTTAACAACACAGGTCATTTATGTCAAATTATTTCCCAACTTTTTAAAAATGTATGTGCATCTCCATCCCTCAGGTGTTAATCAGGTTAATACGGAAGAGAGGTATGGAAAAAACTTACCGCAGATCTTCTCTCAGCACATTATTCAAGTAATGTTCATATTTTTCCAGCTTTTCGTTACTGGCCATTATAGCACAATCTGTAAGCAGAGACGCAACATGTTAAAACATTCTTTTGGCATTGCCCTTTTACCTCACTATCCTCTCAACTTAATGTGACCATTAAAACCAGATGAAATGCAGTTCACAGTTTCACAGTGCTGCATGTCATGTGTTTTATTACAGTAGGTTACATCATTCCTGTTAGTCACAGTCAAATTAGGTTTGGTTATTTTTGTGTCAATCACAGTTAGGCTAGGTTAGCTCATTTTTGTGAGTCACAATTATGTTTGGTTAGGTAGCCTAATCTGATATGTTTTACAGAATGTGGTTTTGTTTGCAGCCACGAAAATCCTGAAGAGTCACTACTATAAGTGCAAGAGAGTTCAACAATTCACAGGATTTACTGAAAAGTGTTTTAATAATCTGCATAGGCTCTGCTGACACCATTCTTTCAAGTTAAAGTTACAAAATAGGTACGTAACCTTCAAGGGGCAGCTTTCTTCTTTACCAAAGCCCTTCATGTGATGCTTTGATTACCTATTATCTGAATGTGTTTTCAAGTGTTGATGTTTTTTATTTCTTTTATAAGTCACAGGTGGGGTGAAAATTGTCATTTTGGGGTACAGTTTACTAAGTTTGATTTTTTCCAGACATAGTTCTGATGATTTTCAGATTTTATTTTTTGGTTTAGGTGAGTCATAACTTGCTTTTAGGCTTGGTTACTTTGTTTAAAAGCTATCTGGGGCTTTAGGTTAGCTAGAAACTTGTTTTTGGACTCATTTGGGTGGGTTTAGGACTTGGTTGGGGGGGAATCCAAGGCTTAAATTGCATCCCTATACATGTTAAATTTACTCCAAGATTTGATACCCCACCTAGCAATGAGTTTTTACTTAACCAACTGCATAGTTAAACCGAGGTATGTCTGTATTTATACAGTAGGCGCGGAAAGTGTTGACGCCATCTTAAAAAAAGAAAACATTCTTGTGGTTAGCAAGGAGAAACAAACAAATTAACACTCACCATTGAATTTAGTATTTACTGGCATTCCCCTTCACCTTTATTATCTTCTTAAGGCATCTGGGGAGACTGATGGCGTAGTTTTGCAGAACAGACGGACTAAAACTGCTCCATAGCTGCAGCCTCAAGTTTAGGCAAAGATGATGTGTCCATACTA
>JAGKTI010040949.1:0-10323 GCA_018397915.1 Birgus latro
GCATGGAAGTGAAAAAGTTGTTACATGACAGTATTGTGATACCAACTGTGACATATGGAAGTGAAGCTTGGACCCTGTTGGAAGGACAGAAGTCAAGAGTGAGAGCAGTGGAAATGAGTTATTTGAGAGGAGCATGTGGAATCACATGGAGAGACAGACTAACAAATGAGGAAGTGAAGGAGCGTTGTGGTGTGGTTGAGGACGTGATGGGAAGCGTTAGGAGAAACACGTTAAGGTGGTTTGGGCATGTGGAGAGGATGGAGAGTGAAAGATTGACGAGGAGAGTGTACGTGAGTGAGGTGGAGGGGGCGAGAGGGAGGGGGAGGTCAAGGATGAGATGGAGGGATGGAGCGGAGAGGTATATGAGAGAGGGGGGTGTGAGTTGGGAGCATGGTAGTGAAATAGCAGGGGACAGAGTGACATGGAGGCGATTTGTTTGTGGCCACCCCGTTCGGGACTGAGGCGTCTGGCAATAGATAGATAGATAGACAGATAGATCTTTCACACAGTCTATGCATGAGATTAATTATTTGGGAAGAACAAAACAAGGAATTTTGATGAAGTTAGGGTACTTACGAGAATGATGCCTTTGTCCTGATGTTATAACCCGCTCGGTCATTTCAGACTCTGACAGTAAGACCGTGCACATGACACACCTTGGCACTTCCGCTGCACTTTACACTCACCAGCACTTCTCACCAGCACTTTCCACAACGTTTCCTTTCTCATAACTACAGTAACTGTACCTTCATCACTTCACTACACTGAACATAACTGTAAATTCCCGTGTGGTCTAGTGACGAGTCCTGGAAAATTTAGTCACTGTCAGAGTCCGTGAGCTGACGGAGGCAGCGTAGGGGCTCCTTGGTGGGACGTGGTGATATGCTATCCACTGCAGAGGACTCAGAAAATAGCCGCAAACTCACATCCAGTGGTGATGCCCCCGTGCCTGATGTGCTGGGCTGTGGCTCGGAGCTAGAAGGCCTGTCTTGGTGTGATAATGGTGTGGAGCAAGGGTTGATGACAGCAGGGTTGACTGGCCTGAAAAAACTGTCAATGGTTGATTGACGCAAGCAACGACGATTTTGACGATTAATGATGCGCTGCCTGAAAGCTCACACTTCATCCACAAGTCCCAAGGGCCCCATCTCCCTGTCACAGTCCGGGTGTTCCAGGTAGACGAGGACGAACTCCACATATTCCCGGAGTGCGCTCAGCTCGGGGATGGTTGGAGTAGTGGCAAGCCGTGAGGAGTCCGCATCATCGTCGCTGTCCTCGTCGGAATATTCCTGCTGGGTACTCAGACCGGCAACAGTAGATGCGATCTCGATATCAGACATGATCTGATATCCAGGATCGCCCTCGTCGTCATCCAACCACTCACGCACTTCGTCGACATCCACATTGTCTCCACCCGCATGTAGCCTTGCATGGAAGTCATCCATGTCAAAACCTACAAAATCATGCACCACGTCACTTCCATGAGGCAGACGAGACCAACAATTTTCTAGAGTCTTGACAGAGACTTCCTTCCATGCACTGGCCCAGTTGTAGATGGCAGACTTGAGGTTGTATTGGCGAAGGTTTTAGGCAGTTTTTTGTCCTCGCATGTCTCGTCCTTCCCTGCGATCGTCCTCGTCCTCGTAGACAACCATCACCTTATTCAAAAACCTCCATCGGTAAAGCCTCTTTGCTGCCACAATCACTCCCTGGTCCATTGGTTGGATGAGAGCAGTCGTATTAGGTGGCAAAAACAGACACCTAATGCGGCCATTTTCAGCCACCAACTCCTTCTCAGACAGATGTGCAGGTGCATTGTCTAGAATTAGGAGGGCCTTTACATGGTCACGTGGGATTTTCAGTGTCTCCGTCTGATAATGAATGACCTCCTTGACAAAGTGTTGGTGAAACCAATTTCTGAAGATCTTGGTTGTGAACCAAGCCTTCAGAGAATGATATCACATGACAGGAAGGACATCCATTAACCCACGAAGGCACCAAGGCTGCTTTGCACGGCCAACAATAACGGGCTTGAGACGGTGCATGCCGTTACCATTGGCACAGCGCAAAGCAGACACCCGTTGCTTGGAGAGCTTGGGGCCAGGTACACACTTCTCCGTCTCCTCAGCGAGAGTGTTAGTGGGAACTGAACGGTAAAATACGCCAGTTTCGTCAGCGTTGTAGACTTGACCAAGAGTGAGGCCCTCCCTGTCAATCAAGCCCTTCACCTTCTGCCAAAGCTCTTCTATTCCCTCGTTGCTGGCGTCCAGAGCTTCGCCATGGGCCTTACGGCTGGTAAGTCCGTGCCGTAACTTGAATGCGAAGAGCCAACCTTCAGATACCTTGAAGTCTGGGGTGTCCTGTAGCCTTGCGAACTTCTCGGCAACAGCTTTCAGCTCCGTTCCAAGTACCAACACACCAGCAGCACGTTGTTGTCGATACCAGATGAGCGTGAAACGGTTAATGTCTGCATACTTAGGAGTAAACATCATCTTCCTCTCCACGTTTCGTCTGGTTTTCGAAGCGAAATCAGCCATATACTGCTGTAGTTTGTCTCGGGACTTCTTGATATCAAACAATGTGGAGCGAGGGAGGGTGAATTCACGGAGGATCCGTGATGTCAGCCACCCGGCGTCTACCTTCTCCGATATCTCACGTTTCTTCTCCAGAGTCAAAACCACTTTCTTCCTCTTCTCAAGTGGCGGGACCATCATCACACACACAATAAAGAAGGTGCAGAGCAGCAGCAAGCTCTGCAGGAGGTAGGGAATCATCACAAAACCAAGCACTTCAGGAGCCAAGATGAGAGCGAGTTGATGAGCCGGCAGCTGAACAGGAAATGAGACCGTGAGAGAGGCTGGAGGCACGAAAACACAGCTGTTCAGCGCGTGCGGGAAATTCAAACTGACGCAGTCCAAAAAAATCGGATTTTTTTCGGATTTTTTTCAAATTTTTGGGCATTTTGGGGGTCAGACAGCCTACGATGTCCGAATAGCGATGTATCCGGATAGTAGATATCCGGATGGTAGAGAGATTACTGTATATCACTATCACAATGATTCCATCCCAACCTCCTCTATATTCTCTTCCCGACAATGGCGTACCTCTATGGTGTACATAACGCCTGTTTCCTTCCTGACTATGGCGTACCTCTATGGCATACGTTATGCCTCCTAGGCAAGCGCAAATATTTCACTAATCCAGTCACTTAAATCTTTCACAATATAAACACTTGCTTCACTATATAGGCAAAATCCTCCTTTCGGGACTTTGGCAAAAGCTTTGCCATTGCACTTGACATCTCAAAGGCTTTTGATCGAGTCTGGCATAAATCTTTGATTTCCAAACTGCCCTCCTACATTTTCTATCCTTCTATCTGTGCCTTCATCTCTAGCTTCCTTTCTGGTCGTTCTATAGCTGCTGTTGTAGACGGCCATCGTTCTTCTCCTAGACCTATCAACAGTGGTGTTCCTCAGGGCTCTGTCCTATCACCAACTCTCTTTCTTTTATTCATCAGTGACCTTCTAAGCTGTACATCTAACCCTATCCACTCATATGCTGATGATTCCAGGCTTCACCTTTCCATTCGGTTCCCGCAACGTCCATCTCAGCAGTTACTTCAGCAAACAAGGGATGAGGCTATGGCACACCTAATGTCTGACTTGGCTCATATCTCTGATTAGGGTAAAAATAATCTTGTTATTTTTAATGCATCAAAAACTCAGTTCTTACACTTATCAACCCGACAAAATCTTCCTCAGGATTACCCACTAATGTTTAATAGTGTCTAGCTCAGTCCTGCATCATCCTTGAACATGCTAGGGATTTCATTCTCTCGGGATTTGTCTTGGAAAGAACATATTACATCTCTTGTGAAATCTGCTTCCAAGAGATTAGGTGTGCTGGACCGACTCCGAGCTTTCTTTACCCCTGCACAGATGTTGACCATGTACACTGGTTTTATTCGCCCGTGTATGGAGTACAACTCTCATGTGTGGGGAGGCTCCCCACATGCGGTTCTTCTCAATAGGGTGGAGTCAAAGGCTTTTTCGTCTCATTAACTCTCCTCCTCTTACTGATTCCCTTCAACCTTTGTCTCTTCGCCGCACTGTTGCTTCTTTATCTCTCTTCTATCGCTACTTCAATGGTCACTGTTCCTCTGAACTGTCTGCTTGCATCCCTCCACCTCTACGACGGGCATGTAGTACCCATCTGGCAACAAACTCTCATCCCTTTTCTGTCCAACTCTCTAATGCAAGAGTTAACCGTTATTCCCAGTCCTTCATTTATGCAACTGGTCAACTCTGGAACTGTCTCCCTCTGTCTGTATTCCCTGCTTCCTATGACCTCCAATCTTTCAAACGCAGTGTGTCCAGGCATCTCGAAATGAACGGATCTTGAATTTGGCTCTCTTTTGTATTGTTTTTACTTTTTCTTGGAGGGAACAGTAAGCGGGGCCATGGCCCTTGGTTCCTTCTTCCTTGCATTAAAAAAAAAAAAAAAAAATACTCTCATCATCTGGGGCAGGGTGAAGCAAAGTAGCAAACACCGCTATATCAAACACAACTCCTGCCTAGGAATAACAGCTGATAACAGGCCCCAATGTTTTATGAACAATATATGTATGTTCCACGGACACAATCACTTCACAATATAGTCACAAGCACTAAACAATAATTATATTTGAATCATAGCTTCTGCCTCAGGCAGGACAGGGAAATAAGAGGAAGTTTAAAGGGAAGAGGGATGGAGCGCTACCCTTCCGCCTGGCTTGTGGTGAGATATAGGTATACCCTGCTTTAACAATGCAATTGGTTAGGTAAAAACCCATCTTTAGGCAGGGTATGGTATATCAGGGCACTTTTAACATGTAAAGTAATGGGATGTGTTTCTCAGCCTTGAGTTTCCCCCCTGACCATGTCCAAAACCTATCCAAATGAGTCCAAAAACAAGTTTAAATCCAATCACCTAACAGGTGTAAAAGAAGCTAATGTAAGCCTAAAACCTGTAAATAACTCACCAAAACCAACAAAATCTAAAAATCATCATATATAAGTCTGGAAAAACTCTTAGTAAACTGTACCCTAATATGACAATGTTCACCCCAACTATGGCTAAAACACATTAATCTAAGTCTAAAAACTGTTTATAAACCAACCTAAACACACCTTTAGTCTAAAATATCATCAAAATCAGTAAAAACAATCAAAACCCATCATTAAACCAGGGTTTGACCATCGTTAGGTGGGGTATGGTGGTACAGTAATCTCTCTACTTTCTAAACGACCACTATCCGGTTACATCACTGTTTGGACATCGAAGGCTGATGGCCGAAACCCAAAATGCCCCCAAATTGCAAAAAAAAAAAAAACGAAAAAATTCCGATTTTTTTTTTACTGCGTCAATTTCAATTTCCCGCGTGTGCCGACAAGCTGTGTTATAGCACCGTCCGCCTCTGTCCGCTCTCCTCTTACTTCCCGCTCAGCTGTCAGCTCGTGTAGACGCTCTCGCACACTTTTGTCATGGCTGCTCAAGTGGTTGCTTTTGTGGTGATCCCCTACCTTCAGCAGGGCTTGCTGCTGCTCTGCACCTTCTTCATCGTGTGTGTGATAATGGCCCCACCGCCTGAGAAGAGGAAGAGAGTGGTGGTGACTCTGGAGAAGAAACGGGAGATATTGGAGAAGGTGGACGCCGGGTGGCCGACCTCACGGATCCTACGTGAATTCAACCTCCCTCGCTCTACCTCGTTTGATATCAAGAAGTCACGAGACAAACTCCACCAGTATACAGCTGACTTCGCTTCGAAAACCAGACAGAACGTGGCAGGGAAGATGATGTTTACATCTAAGTGTGCAGACATTGACCGTTCCATGCTCATCTGGTATCAACAACAAAGTGCTGCTGGTGTGTTGGTACGTGGAACAGAGCTGAAAGCTGTGGCCAAGAAGTTCGCAAAGCTACACGACACCCCAGACTTTATCAATACAGAGCTAGCAGTTTCATTTTTTTTTTTTTTTGGCAAGCATTCAAAAGAAAACATGATGGAGAGATAAAGAATGAAAGTCAGGATGGGAGGGTGGCATGTCATGGTCTATCTATCTATCTATTGCCAGACGCCTCAATCCCGTAAGGGGTGGCCACAAACAAATGGCCTCCATGTCACTCTGTCCCCTGCCATTTCAGTGCTCTGCTCCCAGCTCACACACCCCTCTCCCATGTACTCTCCACTCCATCCCTCCATCTCATCCTTGACCTCCCCCTCCCTCTCTCCCCCTCCACCTCACTCACATACACTCTCCTCATCAGTCTCTCACTCTCCATTCCCTCCACATGGCCAAACCACCTTAATGTGTTTCTCCTAATGCTTCCTATCACATCCACATCCACACCACAATGCTCCTTCACTTTCTCATTTGTCAGTCTGTCTCTACATGTGACTCCACATGCTCCTTTCAAATAACTCATATCCACTTTTGACTTCTGTCCCTCCAACAGGGTCCAAGCTTCACTTCCATATGTTAGAGTTGGTATCACAATACTGTCATATAGCAGCTTTTTCACTTTCATGCTCACTTCCCTGTTTCTTATCACTGCTTTGAAGGAACCAGCAACCTTTCTTCCCTGCTGCACCCTTTCAAGCACCTCACCCTCCAGACTTTCATCCTTACGCATCACACTACCCAAGGACTTAAACACACTCACATTCTCCATATCCTTCCCATCCAATTGCACTGTACATTCACTGACTTGACTTCTCTCGAAGACCATCACTTTATTCTTCCCTACATTCACCTTTAGATTCTGTTTCTTACATGCTCTCCCAAACTCATCTATCAAGCCTTGCAGCTCCCCTTTGTCTTCACTCAACAACACAGTATCATCTGCAAACAACAGTACAGGCAGTTTCCAAACACTGCCCTCTCTCACTAGGGCAGCTCCAACATCCACTGCCCTACCTTGTATTTCCTTTATAACCTCATCCATAAACAGATTGAACAACCATGGAGACATGACACATCCTTGTTTCAATCCAACCTTCAAATGGAAAAATTCACTCAGTTTGCCATTCACAAGCACTGCAGCCTTAGCACCCTCATACATACTCTTCACGGCCTTCAACAACTTCCTACCTACTCCATATATTCTTAATACTTTCCACAATCCTTGTCTATCTTACCTGTCATATGCTTTCTCCAAATCCACGAAGGCTGCATACAACTTTATTCCCTTCTCTCGAAACTTTTCCACTAAAGATCTAAAAATGAATATCTGGTCTACACAACCTCATCTCTTCCTAAAACCTCCCTGTTCTTCTCCAACTAATTCCTCTGTTATTTCCCTATGTCTGTCAATAAGTATCCTACCATATACTTTTCCTATTACACTGAGAAGGCAAATGCCACTATGATTACCACACACCTCATTACCACACACTTCTTTTTCCCCCTTTTCCTTTATACATGGTCATCTCTTATTTTTTTTTCCCCCTGAGGCCCAGCAGTCTTCCTACATACTGCACTCCTTCACATGTCACCACTTTGGCACTAACACCTACCATCCATACTGAATACATGCTAGGGCTGTCTCATACAGGACTGATGTACTTGTAGTAGTGGTAGTGTTTTTACATGTTAGTGGGTCTTATGAAAAAATCAGTAAAGACTACTTTAACAAAATTCAGATCCTTTAAACTATTCCCTGCCCCAGCCAGGATTTGAACCCATGTCCAGTGGGACTGCAGATCACCTTTGTACTGACTCGGCCACTGACAGAAATGTCAGGAAGTAGGATTGAAAAATTTATCATCGTAAAATTAAGAGGTGGAGTTGAGAGAAAGAATGGGAAAAAGTGCTTACCTTGGGGTGATGTCGACCAATTTGTAGACAAAACTGCCTCGCTTGCCACTGAACCTGATGTGTTTAAACCCTTCCTTTTGAGGAACTGGCATAGCCACCCACTTGATGCCTTGAAAGGTTTTGTTGGAGGATTAATGGCTTTTTTAAGGCACGTGTGATAGAATATCTTTGCCTGCTCCCTTATATGGCGCCCATCTAATGCAACCCTCCTTTTCCTTTATTTGAACGTAGTGAGCACGATATCTTTCCATTTTTAATAGCACTTCTTTGTTGGCCACCTGCATTCTACCATCAAATTAAGCACCTCCATAGTTCTTCGCTGCTTGCTTGATTTGTTCACTGTTCTTTAAAATCATTCTCACTGTCGATTCACCAACACCAAACTCCTGACCAATAGCAGAATTACCTTTACCTGCTTTTTTCCTTTCAATCATTTTCAGTTTGGTCTCCAAACTTATTTTCTTGTTCTTCTTACCCGTTGGCGCCATGATAACACTCGTGCAAGGTTAGACTGCTGGGATATTGCGAGGAGCACCACGAAATTGTGAGGGTCAGTGACCTTGGTTGGAAACAGGTGCAAACAAACGTGGCAGGGCGGCAGACCACTGAACTAGGAGGCCCAGTACGCTCAATGAACCAAGACGTCACTACTCCGAGTGGCAAAGTAGTGCGGGAAGACGACTCTCCCACCACTTGACCTCGCAAAGTGTGTGATCGCTCGCAAAGTTCATAAATGTTAAAAAATACATGACTTTTGGAACTACCTCGCAAAATTGGTGAATCGCAAAGTTAAAATTCGCAAAGTTGAAGGATGTACTGTACATTATTTACATATTTCGTAGTTGTTAGCAGCTTAACTTCTGGATATTGATAGTATTTCTTAGACGATTCCATATATAACACAAGAATAACCTGTGCTTACGTGTACAAAATCGTAATTGTTAAGACAAGGCTGATATCATAAAAAATAATAAATGGTGCTTCTGCCAGAAGAGGATTGGATTTAAGTTATATTGCTTTGACTAAAATTTCTTGATATTACTTAGCAGACACTCTGAAAATAATTATTTTAGTATCTGAATAATCATATACAGCATACACCAGGTAAACAGTACAGAAATTAAACCATGTTGTTGGCTACTGGCAGACTAATGAGTTTTTAATAACAAACCCCCCTGCTAATTTCTTAAATTATGGTTTAAATAAAAATAGCTTTAACAGACCAAAATGTGTAGAAATTACTGGTATTTGTCATTTGAGGAATACTTCGAACACAGATTATCAAAAATATATTTTTCACTGCTCCTCTTACTATATGACTCTGAGGTTGTCATTATCGTACCCTGGCAAGTTACCATTCAGAAGTTTGTCCAATTTCATGTCATACATGAATCATAGTATTATGCATGAATATATTATACATGAATATTATTATACACGAATCACATGTGTCTCATACACAAAATCTGATGCACTGTTGAGGGGTAGGTTGCCAGGGCATGATAATAACAACCTCAGAGTCGCGCGCCACAACTATACCTGGTAAAATACTGTATATCAGATTCTTGGCTTTTTGGCCAAGATGAAGAGTGAAGACTACCTATTACAGATAAAACCTCAATTTCAAAAGAGTCTGAATGCAAATTTTTTTTTTTTTTTTATGCAAGGAAGAAGGAACCAAAGGCCACGGGCCTATAATACTGTTCCTTCCAAGAAAAAGCAAAAACAGTACAAAAGAGAGCCAAATTCAAGATCCGTTCAATTCGAGATGCCTGGACACACTGCATTTGAAAGACTGGAGATCATAGGAAGTAGGAAATACAGACAGAGGAAGACAGTTCCAGAGTTGACCAGTTGCATAAATGAAAGACTGGGAGTAACGGTTAACTCTTGCATTAGAGAGTTGGACAGAAAAGGGATGAGAGTTTCTTGCTAGACGGGTACTACGTGCCCGTCGTAGAGGTGGAGGGATGCAAGCAGACAGTTCAGAGGAACAGTGACCATTGAAGTAGCGATAGAAGAGAGATAAAGATGCAACAGTGCGGCGAAGAGACAATGGTTGAAGGG
Source organism: Birgus latro (assembly GCA_018397915.1). Lineage (NCBI taxonomy): Eukaryota > Metazoa > Arthropoda > Malacostraca > Decapoda > Coenobitidae > Birgus > Birgus latro. Next base: position 9,924 of record JAGKTI010040949.1, read on the forward strand.
AATCAGTAAGAGGAGGAGAGTTAATGAGACGAAAAGCCTTTGACTCCACCCTATTGAGAAGAGCTGCATGTGGGGAGCCTCCCCACACATGAGAGTTGTACTCCATACACGGGCGAATAAAACCCGTGTACAAGGTCAACAACTGTGCAGGGGTAAAGAAAGTACGGAATCGGCTTAGCACACCTAATCTCTTGGAAGCAGATTTCACAAGAGATGTAATATGTTCTTTCCAAGACAAATCCTGAGAGAATGAAACCCCAAGCATGTTCAAGGATGATGCAGGACATAACTGTTCATTATTAAACATTAGTGGGTAATCCTGAGGAAGATTTTGTCGGGTTGATATGTGTAAGAACTGAGTTTTTGATGCATTGAAAATAACAAGATTATTTTTACCCCA
>JAGKTI010040950.1:0-10323 GCA_018397915.1 Birgus latro
AGAGAGAGAGAGAGAGAGTTATATCATTTATTTATTTTTTCCACTGCCCACACATCTACTTTTCTGTTTGCGTCCTTTTATCCATTCATCAAAATTTAAGCCCATCTTTCTGTTATTCATTCATCCATCTCACTTCCTGTCTATCTATCTATCCACCATTCTGCCTACCTAACCCTAACAACTGTTCTGTCCACAAACTCGCAACACACCTATCCCATCAAAACTCAAACTTAAATCCTTCCAAACTCCTAAACTAATAAAAGCTTACCAGACTATAGTGTAATTTTAGATTAATGTGACTATCGCGAAAACTACGCATTTTAGGTATAATTAAGGGGCACCAACTCTCTTCCAAAACGGACACTGTCATATGTCATCTACACTTACACATGTCCAAAGGTCAAACACCCTATTCTTAAAATTTTAGACTTCACCTTACCAACAGACTCACGACAGGGAACAAGTGCTGAGGTATGACAAAATAGGTTGGTATGTGGTGCCGGACGTCTGACGGGCTGGCATATGATAGTCAATCTCTCAGTAACAGTAGGCCTGACATACAGTGTGTTCATCCGACCTTTGTGAAGCAGTTGAGGGTCTTCCCAGGAGTTGACATGTTGCTCTGAGAACAAAACGTCAAAGATCAAGGTCACATGATAAGGTTGGGTTAAATGATTTTGATTTGATGTATATCAGCCGTAGTGGAAGGGATGAGGGTAAGACTAGCACGAAGTGGCTCAGTTTTTAGAACAATCATCTGTTGGAACCTGCGACTCAAACAGTTCTGAATCGATTTGGACCAAAATTGATGAGTGTTGTGGATCAGCCAAGGACGAAGAAATTCGCTTTTGAGTACAATTGATCAAAAAGCAAGGTCACTGGGAAAATTACCTCGAACAGCTTTGATCCGATTTGAACGAAACATGATGGAAAGGATGAGTCTGGCAATGATGAAATATTTCAGTCTTGGGAGTAATCCATCTTATGTCAAGGTCACAAGGCAAAGGCATATGTTCAACCCATAGGCCAATTCCTGTGCGCATACGTTGCACCCTTTGTGTGCGCTGTTATGTATCCGAATCTCGATAAAGATTTGGCAGCCCTTTCGTTGAAGCCCATCAGTTCTCCTACGTGACACACCTTCACATATCACGACATCGGCGTTAAACCGAATACATACTGTAGCTATTTCACTCAGGATTAGTGTAAGTGTATTAGTAGAAATGTGTTTTATGACAAGTCTGAGGGTCTTATGGAAGATCAGTGTAGTCTGTTTCAGCGAAACTATCAATTTGCTCCCTGCTTCGTACTGGATCGAACTCTTGCGTTTTCGGACGGCAGATTATTATAACCATCTGACTACCACCTTCCTATTAATATCTTTCAATCAGTTACTAATAACACTTTCCGTAATATACTTATCAGAATTACAACGCTCACGAATATCCTCATATGTCTATGTTTCTTTCCACGTAACTCTATACGCGTCTCTCAGATAACACATTTTCACTCTTCGTACTGTTAACTTCTTATTTTTTTTTTTTATGTTTTTATATGTTTTAGAAGTAGTGACAAGCGTTTAAAAAAGCAGTGTTTGTTTCCAGACAGACGCCTCCTAAGTTAATGCGCGAAGACACGGACGACATCTTAGAACGCCAGCTTTTGGACGAAATTACCCTTATCACTGCCTATTTAACTCAACCTATTTTATGCTAACCTAACATATATGTTAACCTAACCAAACTTTTCCCACCCTACCCCTTATATACTCGTAAGCATATTTTACTTGCTTAATGACGTATCCTCATCATACTCGAAAACGCACTGCTGTTCAACTTTACAGTGCCACTGAATCATTTCAAAAGTAGGTACAGTTTTGTGCTAACTTTTAAGGGGTGGGCGTATGTCTCCTTCGATTACCTGTCGTGCGGTGAGGTAAAGTGCTGACTGCCTCTTACCGCTATATATTTCCTCATTACATTGTTTAGGCAAACGGTTGTTCTGAATGTAATGAGTTCCACAGAGAGGCTGGGGTTTGCGCTATGAGAGGCATCATTGCAGTCCAAAGTTATAATGAGTTGGCAGAGCAGTGAGGCAGCAGGTGGGAAGTGCAGTCAGCCTGTGCACGGGAGTCTGACGGTGCGACGGACAGCATGATTACTGTGGTAGTCAAATTATGTTAGGTTAAACCCCTCAGTCCCATGGCGGGATCTTTATTTCATTCTTGCTACCTTTTTCATTCAGCCAAGGAAAACAGGTTAGGTTGGGGCCAGTGACGTCTGTTTCCACACTTGTCACGACAGATGGTTTCTCCGAAGTTAAAATCGTGTGGAGGTAGCGAGGAGAAAGAAAAAGAAAGTTCGATTACGTGTTTATTTAATTTTTGCCACCGAAGGACGACTTTAGGAGAGACTGTTCGAACTGGACATGTTTGAGACAGCCTTCACTGATTTGTTTATTATTTAGGGACAGTTCTTAAGTTGAATAAAATCTGGCAAAAGCAAGAATAAAAACAAGAAACGTCACCGGGGTGAAGGGTTTAAGACGAAATTTTTGTACTAACTCTTGCTGCTACCAAGTAGTTTTGTGCAGATGAAGAGAGTCTCCTTGTAGTACAGGGATTAGTGAAACTAAAATGTTATCATATATCTGCTGCTTTATATGTCTTTCCGAAGCTGAATTGAATTTTACGTAGATGGCAAAAATAAATAAATAAATAAATAAAAATAAAATACAGTCGAATTATTTTTGAATGCATGAACCAAGCAACAGCGTAATTCTCTTCCTCTCTCTCTCTCCTCAGATTGGTTTCATATGGCTTTGAAAGTTTAATGTTTGTACATATATCAGCTGTTATGATATTCATACTGTAGTTCTCTTCATGCATGTTAAATCTGTAAGATATATCGTATTCCATGCTATTGAATAAAGGAAGAAGGTTTATGTTTTTCGAAACTGATCCCCGAGACTTTGAGCCGAGTATGAGCAGCTTAGTTCTTCAAAGCTTGGCAGCGAGAAACGATCGACTCGCTACGAAGTGAAGTCAGCAGACACTAGCCAGCACATGGACCTTGGCCAGCTGTCCACACACTCTCACCCTGACATAACCGCCATGAAACAAGTGTTTGGCGTGGGAGTACGTAGACGCTTTGCATTTCCCGTCAGCGTTTGAAGTCCTACCCATTTTCTATGGTGCCCAGTGCGTGACGTAGACATTGTAGGAGGCGGGGACTGCATGAGCTACACGCCTACACTACCAGTCTTCCGTGGGAATCCGGGTGGGTTGGTATGGTAATTTATGATGCCACACAATCCAGTTCGTTTGAATCCATGAGTGGCTGTCCGTCCTCTGCCTTATCTTCTACTCGTGCAAGGACAGTATCGAATGGAGACAGAACGCCTGAGAGAGGGAGTTACAAACTTACTACATAGTGAAAAGTGACGTGTCCTGCCTGGCCACTCTTGCCCACCAGCCAACATGTCCCCATCCTCTCACCATCATCCACGTCACCACAGTCTCACACTTCGCGGGTGTGTGGGTAAGTGTAACATTGTAAATTTTGTACAGGCTATAAAAAAAATTTTCGGCGCCCTTACGGCACTATACATTGTCACACCGCACGAGACATTCTGAATCAGCTTCTGAATTACGGTGCGTGGTTGGTATCTCTGGCCCTGTGTTGCTGGTGTGTGTTAATTCGTCTGCTAATGATGAAATTCAGCGTTCGCTAACAACTGACACTGATGATGTAGACGTATTTATATAGTGATGTGAAAGAACATTTCCATATAATTATGACTATGATCTGAAGCCACCATTACAACTTGTATACCGCTCGCATCGATGCTCCATTATTGCAGGATGAACCGGTTTCGTTCCTATATTCGATACACTATGCAGATCACTGACCACCTGTGGTCAACGTTTATCGTATGCTAAAACTTATGATGAGTGTCTTATGTCTCCAAATAACACCCCCACCCACTCCGCAATGAGCATACTAATCTTATCGTGTCTTATGTCTCCAAATAACACCCCCACCCACTCCGCAATGAGCATACTAATCTTATCGTGTTTGTCATACTACGGATGTATGATACTCCGTTTCGTGCCATTCCTTTCTGCATATTTATGGTAATACTGAGCCAAATATTACATTAATACACAATCTGCAATTGTTGTTATACTGGCATGTGTTTTATAGTACTGGACGGTTATTAAATAGTTTGTCACCTCGTTTTTAATGGCCAGGTTAATATCTATTCCCAACATGGAAACCCTGAACGGTTGTGCCATTAGCCATTATTACAGATTGTCGGGTTGATCATTATATTACAAGCGGGAAATGTTATACGTTACCGTTTACAGGCTTACCAACAAACATCTTACGTAAATATTCCCTACATACGAAACGACGCTACGCAAATCATAACACACACACACACACACACACACACACACACACGGAGGGAGTGGGTGAGGGAGGTACAGGAGTATCAACCACACCGCGTATTCACGCTGTCTGTAACAGTGATCGTTGCGAAGGGTATCAGAGCAAGGGGTACCGAAATAAATTGAGTGTACATAAAAATGAAAAAAAAAAGTGGTGTAGAGAAATGAAATTTTCAGAATAAAGTAAGTGTTTACGAAAGTAAGGACTGGTACTCTATCTATTGCCAGACGCCTCAATCCCGCACGGGGTGGCCACAAACAAATCGCCTCCATGTCGCTCTGTCCCCCGCCATTTCACTACCCCGCTCCCAGCTCACACCCTCCTCTCTCATGTACCTCTCCACTCCATCCCTTCATCTCGCCCCCTCCTCCTCACTCACATACACTCTCGTCGTCAGTCTTTCACTCTCCATCCTCTCCACATGCCCAAACCACATTAACGTGTTTCTCCTAACACTTCCTATCACGCCCATAACCATACCACAACGCTCCTTCACTTTCTCATTTGTTAGTCTCTCTCTCCTTGTGACTCCACATGCTCCTCTCAGCTCATTTCCACTGCTCTCACTCTTGACTTCTGTCTTTCCAACAGGGTCCAGGCTTCACTTCCATATGTTAGAGTTGGTATCACGATACTGTCATGTAACAACTTTTTCACTTCCATGCTCACCTCCCTGTTTCTTATCACTGCTTTCAATGAACCAGCAACCTTCCTTCCCTGCTGCGCCCTTTCTAGCACTTCACCCTTCCATCCTTACTCATTACACTACCCAAGTACTTAAATGCACTCACATTCTCCATATCCTCCCCATCCAATCTCACTGTACATTCACTGGCTTCACTTCTCTCGAAGACCATCACTTTACTCTTCCCTACATTCACTTTTAGATTCCGTTTCTTACACACACTCCCAAACTCATCTACCAAGCCTTGCAGCTCCCCTTCGTCTTCGCTCAACAACACAGTATCATCTGCAAACAACAGTACAGGGAGTTTCCAAACACTGCCCTCTCTCACAAGGGCCGCTCCAACATCCAACTGTTCGACCTTGTATCACTTTCATAACCCCATCCATGTACAGATTGAACAACCATGGAGACATGACACATCCTTGTTTCAGTTCAACCTTCAAATCGAAAGATTCACTCAGTTTGCCATCCACACGCACTGCAGCCTTATCACCTCATACATACTCTTCACTGCCTTCAACAACTTCCCATCCACTCCATATATTCTTAATACTTTCCACAATCCTTGTCTATCCACCCTGTCATATGCTTTCTCCAGATCCATGAAGGCTGCATACAACTTCTTTCCCTTCTCTGGAAACTTTTCCACTAAGGATCTAAGAATGAATATCTGGTCTACACAACCTCTTCCCTTCCTAAAACCTCCTTGTTCTTCTCCAACTAATTCCTCAGTAATTTCCCTAACTCTGTCAATAAGTATCCTACCATATATTTTTCCTATTACACTGAGAAGGCAAATGCCCCTATGATTACCACACACTGCTTTTTCCCCTTTTCCTTTGTACAGAGGAATAATTATACCTGACTTCCAATCCTCCGGGACTCTACCCTCCTCCCACGCCAATCTGCATACCTTCCACATCCATTCTATTACTATCACCCCCCCATGCTTCAGCATTTCACCACACGCTCCATCAATTCCTGGGGCTTTCCCCATTTTAACTTTCTTCATTGCTTCCACCACTTCCATCCTACTGATTTCTTCCTCTCTTCTCACAACCCCCCTTCTCCCCGCCATTCCCCAGCCACTTATACTCGAACTGGAACTCATTTACTGAAATAAGATTGTAGAAAAAATATAAGTTACCGAAGTTAAAGAGAACATTACCAAAAATATTTACCAAACGGGCGTGGCCATTACATATTTTCTATTGAAATGAGTCTTTCACAGGTTACTTGTTATTATTCCTGGATTACCATTCCTACTGGGGATTATTGATAAACTTACCCTTAAAGCTAAAAATGAGGATTTAGCATGTGTAACTATTCCGCTGACGTCTGCCAGTTGTTGGCCATATATAACGTTCTTAATGCACATTTTTAGATTTGAAAACTGGCTGTCAAACGCAAGTGAGGTTGGGTTGAATTAGGTTTGTTAGGTTTGGTTAACTCATTAGTTTTCTATTGCTTTGACATGGGATACAGTGACGCATCGAGTTGGAGTGATGCTTGGTAATCAATGCGTCGTCGGAGAGATCGTCGGTCAACGTTGACGCTGGTGACCTGGTCGCTTCTCCTAATAGGTATATTTTGTCTTTCTTCAGTCACTTCTTGCACACGCAATGGAACAGTTAACTATCTATGTTGCATATGTACCAAAATTACTCACCTTGAGATAGTGAGTTTGTTATAGGTGGAATCGCCGCACTCGTATGGTAAAGAATTACCAAAAATTATGACCAAATTTGTACACTGGTATTGTATATATCATCCGGCACAAAAAAACAAGTGGTGGAGTGGAAAGTTAAAAGTGACCTTTCTGGGCAAGTACTGTACAATCGTTTTGTATTATGGCAATACAGTGCAATGTACATGCAAATTTGTTTTGTGTGGTAGAAGAGTGGTAATAATTTAGTGCAGTAAGAACTTAGCCAAGTAAGTGACTTCTCTACACAAGAATGTATAATATTAGAAAAAGTCTGGGTATAGGAAAATGAGCTCGGGTGACAACAAAGTAACCTTGCAATACAAATAGCTACAAATAAGTGCTAGAGTAACCAACAATTTACGGTATATATTTGTGATAAGCCTGGTTTGAAACAAATAGCTAAAGTACTTTAGAAAATAAGGAAAACTACGGGTGTACGAAAAGAAATCGACCTTGGAGCTAACTAAAGGGATTTTACATGACAGAAAACAGAAGCACAGGAAAGTGAGTGATCTTTCGTAACAAGTAATTTGTACTAAACCTTGAAATTTCATTTCTCTTTGCCACACCCACAAGGGGTGATGATTCATTCATGCACCAGTGGTAGGGGCCAGTGAAGAGGAGTATCAAGGTCAGCTGAAGCAAGGGGTAGTGTGAGCAAATGCGAGCAGGGAATCTCTGGTCAAGGCAGGCTCTAAGCATGCAAGATGTAGCCATTGACTCACCCGCTTGTATAGACTCAGCCTTGCTCGACCCCCCATTGCCTCCATTTATTACCTACCTTAACAACCCCTCGACCCATAGACGTGGGGACACTTGTAAAGGAAAGAAGGTTTGGTGAGTATTATTTAACAAAGTTCTAAATGCTGTAGTTATGGGGCAATGATTGGTTAAAAACAATGAAAAAAAAAAACTGAAGGACACGGCTTGCTAAACGCTCGAGCTTTAAGAGTTAACAAGTCCTGGATTCGTTCCTGAATGTGAAATGACTTGTCCAGAATAAATTTATATACAGTGTGGTCCATACAGTATGCAGCCCAATAATTGTGTGTTGCGGGGACGGCTGTTAGTATTATCCATGTCCACACTGCTTAATTTTGTACGTTCCATAGTGCTTTTCATATTCTAAAGTGACTGTTTTTACGTCAATTTATTGCGTGGCTGATTATAAGAAGCAGCCATAATATCCAGCCTGTATATACTTGTTACCAGTCATACCCAGTGTCGAGAAAGTTAAAACCCTTCAGTACGTTGACGTATATTATGTTCTTGCTATTTCCGGATGATTTAATCAGCTTGGAGAAAACTCTGTGAACTGCTGGGGTTATATATCCTCGTGGTCTTCATAAACTTTTTCATTAATAGACCCCCTTTCCCAAATTCAGAATAATCGTCTGGAGGAAAAATGAATAAAATGGTAAAATACTTTGTCACTAGACTGAATGGGTTAAATAACTTGCATATCGTATAGTGATATCACCACCATTTTGAGCCGCCTACTGGCCTACGTGTCTAGTCAGCTGAGTCTGGGTAACTTAGCTGATGGACGAGAAATTTTTAACTAGTAGTTTTGTCCGAGCACTATATCTGAACTTGTGACTAAACTTTGATGACGGTTTAAGCAAGCAATAAAATAGCCTTTCAAACAAAACACACCTTCCAACCCCACCATCGACTTATTTGGGTGTACCTTCATGTGACCGCACTGACATTCCAGATGCTTTCCTGTACCTGAGGGAAATATTTTGGCTACTACGTTGGGTGATAAACGTATAATCAAGTGGTGGCCTGGTAAATCAATGTGCACCAGCCTGAAGTGGCCAATAAGGATTACATGCAAGGAGTGTTTGACCTTTATTGTTCACTCAGGGATCAGCAACAGATCACACTTGCCTTGTTAGAAGTAGCCTACATCCGGGTTACTAAGCTCCTGGGAGGGCCATGAAAGACTGGGCGATTGATTAAAACAGTGAAGGTGGGAAGTGATCAGCATTTGTTACATAAGTTTCTATACACACCCGGGAACTCATTGTCCGACGACGACACTTCTAACACAAACTTGACTACACACATACTGCGTTTTTCCTATTGCCATTTTATCCTTACCGTATAATTTCTTCCCTGTTGTATAATTTCTTCCCAACGGTATCATTTCTCTGTTGTATCATTGTTATTATTTTCCCATTGTTCTTCCCTGTTGTACCACTTCTTCCTAGTTGTACCATTTCTTCCCTATCGTACCACCTCTTCTGTATAATGCCACCTCTTCCTTATCGTACCACCTCTGCCGTATTCCATTCCTTCCATATTGTAACATTTCTTCCATAATGGATGACTTCTCCCACATTGTACTACTTCCACATTGTACCACTTCCTCCACATCGTACCACTTCTTCCATTACGCCTCGGTCTTTCCCTGTTGTACCATTTCTTCCATATCGTACTATTTCTTCCATATCGTACCATTTCTTCCATATCGTACCATTTCCCTGTTGTATGATTACCGCATTGTACCATTTCTTCCCTACTGTACCATTTCTTCCATACCGTACCATTTCTTCCACATCATACCATTTATTTCGTATCGAACCTTCTCCTCCACATGTACAGTTTTTTCCACATTGTACCATTTCTTCCACATTGTTTCTTCACATCGTACCATTTTTTCCACACCGTACCATTTCGTCAACATGGCAACTTTTCCACATTGTACCATTTTTTCAGCCTCGTGCTGTTTCCTCCACATTGTACCATTTTTTTTTAGATTGTACCACTTCTTTATTACCTTGAATCTGATGACATAAAAGCACATATCAGTATTACTACTTTCTGACGATTTTGCTGAGCTTCTAAAAGGCCTCTCTGAAGGAGTTAATCACGGCCATCTAATCCTTCCAGATCGAAATGTCTGCTGAGCTGAATAATATCAAGATATTGGAAGAATAAAATTGAAATTATGTCATCAAATTGAAGGAGTTGATTAGGACATTTTACACTTTCATATTTATAGACATGTTACTTGTATCTAAACCATGTCGACATATCTTGCGTCACTAGTTAATATAGGGTATGAATATGTAAATGGCAAAATACGTGACCGAGGAAGAAAAATTGCGAACTCTCTTAAATAAGCAAATTGAAAAGCATTTATGTATTTATTCACTGATTATTACAGGTCAGCAGAATTCAGGGTCTCGGTGGATAACGCTGGCATGTATTTGGTCGTCAAAAATGCACATCTGCTGCAAAAGAATTTATTGGCGTTCATGAAGAGAATTCCACAAAAAATAAAGCTTCATAGTTAATAATCCTGACTATAAAGCCATACACCGTCTTTTCTGTTGGCTGTATTCGGTTTTATTGTAAGAAGTAAAGCAACAGCAGTAGCTCTTCAAACCCCAGGCTTATATCAGTCTGAACTGGCGAATTGCAGGCTGAAGTTACTCCTTCAGTCCACCATTCTTCTTTTATGG
>JAGKTI010040952.1:0-10323 GCA_018397915.1 Birgus latro
CCCACCCACCTACCAACCCCGTCCACTCACTCATGCATCCCACTCACCCTGCCCTCCTAATTCATCCACATACAACCATATCTACCAGGCCAGCAAAGTCTACCACATTACTTGTTAGTTTTCAAGCGCGCGCACGCGCGCACACACACACACACACACACACACACACACACACACACACACACAAGGAGAGGCACAGCTGCTTTTACAGTGGCCACAACAGAGATCTTGACATAATGCATGCAACAGAATCTTGACACATGATTGTGTGCCGTTTAAAATTGTGGGACAGGCACTCGATTCACCTGGTGAAACTGATTGTTCGCCTGGCAGTTAATATATTCTCGCCTTTCTGCTCAGTCAGCATGGACTGACAATGACGCTCTGGCCGTCTTCCAGGAAGGGCAGAATGTCTGAAATCTCCGGGGCAAGCTTTCCCTCAATTTCTCCTATTTCCCCTCCACTCTAGTTTTACTCCTGGTTGCCAGAATGGGACAAAAGAAGTTGACAAATGAAGAAAAGACACGTATGTACCTTCCTGTTGCTTGAACAGGGAAATTAATGTGGCACATTAGGTAGGCATTTCAAGGCAAGCTGTTTATGACCTCAAGCATGCTGCAGGTGTCCTCCATCCAGGTGCTGTACCCAAAAGAAAGAAGGGCACTGGTCGCAAGAAGAAGACTGGTGTGAGGACTGAGAAGGTTCTACAACATGAAATATTGGCAAAATCCATCTGTAACAGCTGCAGAACTGAAGAAGAGGTTCCCAGATTTGCAGAAGAACGTTGCAGTTTGGGCCATCCAACACTGGATGAAACATGATCTTTGCTTACCTCCAAGTCGTGCTGCCAAGTAACCAATGCTCACGGAAGCCATGAAGAAAATACGAACTGCTTTTTGTAAGAAGTACATTCACTTCACATCAAAGCAGTGGAAGAAAGTAATGTTTTCATGTGAATCAACATTCACTCTGCTAAGGGGTTCCTCTAAAGCGGTACGTCGCCCCACGAGTGTGTCAAGGTATGACCCCAGATATACCATGAAAACTGTGAAGCACCCTGAAAGTGTCATGTCTGGGGGGCTTTCACTGGTAATGTGGGAAGTGGGCTGTATTTCTTACCAAAGATGCAACAATGAACGGAAATGACATCTAAATGTGCTGAAGGGACATTTGCTGCCTTTTTATCCTCTTCATCAATGCGATTTATTTATGCATGATGGAGCACCAGCCCACAAGACAAAAATGGTTCGAAAGTGGTTGCAGCACAATGGGACTGAGATGCAAGGGTGGCCAGGTAAGTTTCCTGACTACAATCCCATTGAAAATGCTTGGAACAAGGTTAGTGAGACACGTCCCTCGAATGTGAAGGACATGGAGGAATCTCTCAGGAGGATTTGGTGCATTATGAACAAGAGATATTTCGTTAATCTGGCTGATTCTATAGTGTCCAGGCTGAGAAAAGTGTTGCTTGCCAAGGGCGATATGACTAAGTACTGATATAAGCTTCCAAATAAATGTATGCATGTACTACTGTCCATTTTTTTCCCTCCTTATTATTGAGTATGTCAAGATTTCTATTGTGGACACTGTATAGCAGGGATGAAGAGCATGATGATGATGATGATGGTAATCTATATTACAATGATCCAGTTTCTATGTTTATTGGTTTGTTTCTTTGTTTGATACCGTAACAGCAAAAATGGCGCATATAGCGCATTTTTTTTTAAGGTACCGTCCGCTAAAATGAAATAACGTGAAGAATAAAATAATTTCTAGTCCAATCGGATCACCTGTTTCCGAGTTATGACTCATTTCTGAAGATAGGAAGTGACTTGAAATCTAGCAGCGGCCGCCAAAGGCGGCCTCTCAGCGAGTAACAACAACAACAATAACAACAATAATGATAATAATAATAACAAGATAAAGAAGAAGAAGAAGAGGGAAAAAAAAAGAAAATGATAATAATGCTAATAATTACAGGCTCACTTTATGCCAAACGATGAAAGTTTACCCCATAGCTTCCCGTAATCTGAACAAAAAATCACAGTTGTTTTTACCCTGCTACTGTCACTGAACTTGAGAGAGAGAGATTAGTGTACCCAAGGCAATGTAATTATGAAACAAGCTTTATTGCAGACTGAAGGAGAATTAAATGATAGGGTGGATAGGTATAAATATTTGAGGAATGAGGATGCGAATGATTAAGTGACTATGAGCGAAAAAATAAAAACAAGTCATTCAGAATTCAAAACATTACATATATTAGCAGGAGTGTAAATGATCATATATGGTAGGACGTAAGTAAGTAACAACAGTTGAGTAGGGAGATTTAGTGACTGTTTATGGACTGGAAGCGAATGTGAGTTGGCGCGCAATGAATGTGACTGAAAGCTATTTTTTAAATGCAGAAAACGTGCAACTCATTGCTTAGAGCAGTGGTTGTCATCCTCTAGATCGCCACCTAAAATTGGGTCGTCGAGCCAAATCAAACTGATCAGCAAGGATCCACTTTGATTATATGAACCTTCCCTTCAGTCCATCGGTGGCGGCACCAAGGATCAGCGCTGCCTACAGTATCCTGTGATTCAATTTAGGCTTTACAGGAAAGAAAGAAGTCGAGATTATTGAAATTTCTCTCCCCAGTTCGTAATCCCTGTAGTTGCTGTCTGCCTTGGTGACCCTTTAGTCAGTCGATACAAACAGATTTAACTGGTTATTTATCCCTCACTGAATGGTTTAGTCTCCTGATTTTAGAGCACCTAACTGTGACCAAAAGCAGTAAATTATTATCAGTGACAACTTCTACGCGAACCACAACATGGATGCCAAGCTAAACCATAAACTGTGGAATTATGTCTGAAAACTTGGGAAAAGATGTGTATGTGTGTGTATATGTGTGTGAATTATATACAGATGTTAAGTGGGTGCAGTACAAAGATACATTTGTACATATTTTCAAAGTTATAAATGAATGTAGAGAAAAACACATCCACGAACCCATGAAGTAGTATCGGGTGATTATTTTGTATTTTCTCGGGTTGTCATATCAATAAAGTAAGCTTAAGGTATCATATTACCGATAAACTATTTCATCATCTGTATTAACCTCGATTTAGTATGAGCGCGATATATCAATCTGACGTCATGGGCCGTCGAGCTTGCCTCATTACCAGATTGTGGGTTGCAGCCGGAAATGATTAAGAAACATGAGCTTAGAGCCTGGAAAGCTTATTCTTTCCAAGTAAAACAAAACAGAAAGAATGTCAAATTCCAGATTAGTTCTTTTCGAGATGCACGGTACACTGCATTTAAAATGTTGGAGATTACTGGTAGTGCTGATGACAGACTGAGGAAGACAGTCCCAAAAGTATTGTGAGGGTAATGTGCTCTGCTGGGGTAATGTGCTGTGCTGTGTGTACTGCGTCATATATATACCCTCAGATGTGTGTGTGTTCTTACCTTACGGTACCTAATTGTTCTCACCTAACTGTATCTTAACAGGAATGAGTCAAGCTCGTGATGCCTCTTGTATTAAACCATTTTTATCATACATATCATATTCATTCTTAAATCTTTAGTGGAAAAGTTTCTTGAGCAGGGAAAGAAGTTGTATTCAGATTTCATGGATTTGGAGAAAGCATATGACAGGGTTGATAGACAAGGATTGTGGAAAGTATTAAGAATATATGGAGTAGGTGTGAAGTTGTTGAAGACCGTGAAGAGTATGTATGAGGGTACTAAGGCTGCAGTGCGTGTTGATGTGAACTGAGTGAATTTTTCCATTTGAAGGTTGGATTGAAACAAGGATGTGTCATGTCTCAATGGTTGTTCAATTTGTATATGGATGGGGTTATAAAAGAGATACAAGGTAGGAGTGTGGATGTTGGAGCGGCCATAGTGAGAGAGGGCAGTGTTTGGAAATTCCTGTACCGTTGTTTGCAGATGATACTGTGTTGTTAAGCGAAGACGAAGGGGAGCTGCAAGGCTTGGTAGATGAGTTTGGGAGAGTTTGTAAGAAACGGAATCTAAAGGCGAATGTAGGGAAGAGTAAAGTGATGGTCTTCGAGAAAAGTGAAGTCAGTGAATGTACAGTGTGAATGGATGGGGAGGATATGAGAATGTGAGTGCGTTTAAGTACTTGGGTACTGTGATGAGTAAGGATGGAAGTTTAGAGGGTGAAGTGCTTGAAAGGGTGCAGCAGGGAAGAAACGTTGCTGGTTCCTTGAAAGTAGTGATAAGAAACAAGGAAGTGAGCACGGAAGTGAAAAAGCTGCTACATGACAGTATTGTGATACCAACTCTAACGTATGGAAGTGAAGCTTGGACCTTGTTGGAGGGACAGAAGTCAAGAGTGAGAGCAGTGGAAATGAGTTATTTGAAAGGAGCATGTGGAGTCACATGAAGAGACAGACTGACAAATGAGGAAGTGAAGGAGCGTTGTGATGTGGATGTGGATGTGATAGGAAGCGTTAGAAGAAACACATTAAGGTGGTTTGGCCGTGTGGAAAGGATGGAGAGTGAGAGACTGACGAGGAGAGTATGTGAGTGAGGAGGAGGGGGGAGAGGGAGGGGGAGGCCGAGGATGAGATGGAGGGATGGAGTGGATAGGTATATGCAAGAGGGGGGTATGAGCTGGGAGCAGGGCAGTGAAATGGCTGGGGACAGAGAAAAAAAAAAACGATTTTTTTATGGCCACCCCTTACGGGATTAAGGCATCTGGCAATGTATATATAGATAGATCATTAAATTCATGAATTGTTTTGGCACACATTATATCATTCGGTAGTGTATTCCACTGATCACTTGCCCTATTTAGGAAACTGAATTTCCTTACGTCTATATCACCTCTCTTTTTATGTGTTTCTTTGCAGTGTCCTCTTGTCGATGCTCCTCCATAGGTTATATACTCATTTATATCTTGCTTTTTTCCCTGAGATGCATTTATATAGCATAATAATGTCTCCTCTTTTCCTTCTCTCCGGGCCAACATAAGGCCCGATCCTCTAAAAAGCCGAGGAAAATCTTTAAACACCAACAACAACATCCTGTAGTGTTGGTAGATTCAATTTTTCTAGTCTTTCTTCGTAGCTTAGATTCCTTAAGCTTGGTACCCATCTTGAAGCGGTCCTTTGTACTTTTCAATCTTATCTACGTGTTTTTGAGATGAGGATTCCAGACTACTGGTGCATACTCCAGGGTTGGTCTGGTGAATGGTATTATCATTCTCAGTATGTTTTCATTCATATATATGAATGCTATTCTCATATTAGCAAGCAGTGTATACATGTTCCGTACCTTCTCACTGATGTGGACAGCCGGAAATAGTCTGTCATTGATAATCATTTCTAGGTCTTTCTCCCTTTCTAGTGTGTTGGGTTGAACTTCCTTACTTATAATCACAGTCTGGTGTTTTCTAATATTAACCAAAACTTAATTACATGACACTTGTCCACAGTGATTTCCACTTTCCATTTACTGCACCATTCATGAAGTTTATTAATTCTTCTTGTAGCTCTCTGCAAGAATCTGTGTTAGTAATTTTCCTTTGTATTTTTGCATCATCAGCAAATATATTTTGATAGCTTCCATTTCCAGTGTTACTATGTCATTTATATATAATAAAGACATAAATGGTACCAGCACTGAGCCCCGTGGAACTGCACTGGTCACTACCCTCCATGGTGATTAATTTCCCCTTAGTACTGTTCTCATTTCCCTTTTTCTGATAAACCCTGCATCCAACAGTGCAGGTTGCCTTGGATCCCTCCATCATGGTACAGTTTCCATAAAAGTCTGGTGCGGTACTCTGTCAAATGCTTTCTTGAAATCTAGATAGATACTGTCTACCCATCCTTCTCTTTTCTGTAGTGTTTCTGCAGCTCTACCATAGTAGCTTAATAGATTAGTAACACATGATTTTCTCTTTCTAAAACCGAACTGCATTACTGTTATCACTTCGTGTTCTTCCAAATGGTTTACCCACACTTTGTGTGTGTGTGTGTGTGTGTGTGTATGTGTGTGTGTGTGTGTGTGTGTGTGTGTGTGTGTGTGTGTGTGTGTGTGTGTGAAGTGTCATTTTATTATCCTCTCTGTGCCAGTATATTACATATGCAACATTTCCTGTCCCAGTAATGGCTACATTTTGATTTAGGTTGGCCCAATATTGACCTCATCATTTATATGGAAAGTTTTATTGGATAATAATTTATCCACGTCCGTAGCCGAGCAAATGCTGACATTAATTCTTTCAATCCAAAAACGTTTACACGATTTTACTGGACTTAAAAAACAGTTCCAACTGGAAAAGTTAGATACTGCCTCAAATTACCCTCTTACAGTAAGAGATCTTTCGTATGTTTAATACAGTCGTCAAGATATAGTTCGATTTTTAAAAAAGGCATCCTAGTGGACTGGTGAAGCAAAGTTATGAGAAATATAAAATAAATCCATTCAATCTAACAAACATTTTATATTTAATTCTTCTTGTTTTACACAGTTTTGTTTGGGATAGGAAAACGCCCCATTAACTAAGTGGCTGATGCAGGTTGTGTCTAACCTGTCTGGTGGCTGCATGACACAATAAAATATACCACTGAAGTGAATTATCCTCAAAGAAAATAATAAACCACTAACGTGCAGTGATTGTTGGGTGAAACGTTGTAGGATATTTGCAAGGAGTTCTGACATAACCTACTTTAATCATCGCCTTTTGATTTTACAGTGGCAGAAATTGTTCGGATGACAGAGGTGTATCCTGTTAACAGTCACTCCCTATTTCACTCCCTTCGAGGTGTAAGAGTCCAAGGCTAGGCTACCGTAATCCAGTATGCTGAATGAATGATGACTAGTCTGCCTTCACTGATGGCTTTACATATACATAAGGAGCTTCCATCACCTCATGAGTACTGAATTTATGCTATGTCGTAACTCCGACAGGTACGTTCTAACCACAAGACCGCCAGAATTATACGCAAATATGCTCGTTTTGTTATTATCGATAAGAACGACAATTTCCGCCCAATATTGTCCTTCTTCAGATCTCTCTTCACACTCTGCGGCTATAAATGTTCAGGTCCCTAGCTCATCTGCACGTGAACCAGGTGGAATGCACGATGAAACTGCCATTTTTTTTTTTTTTTTTTTTTTTTTTTTTTTTTTTGCAGTCCAACATCCTCCTTTTGGGGAAAAGAGGGACAGGGGTTTTGGGGGCATTTGTATAATCAGCCAGTGGCATTTCTCTCCACCACCACTTTATACGTGAAAAGATGAAGAGTATCTAATTACGACCAACACTTATGTATCATCACATGACATTTAAATTCATTAAGTTAGTATGGGTTCTCTGATGGTAGGGATCTTAGGCCGGAAAGAGCCATGGCTTACATGCAACGGTTTCAATCCTTGGGGAAGCCAAAGGTTTCTCCAACGTTTAAAACGCTACAATGGACGAAGTTTGGTCTCGTATCCTTAATTGTTCTCGACTACAGTAGCCTTGCCTCGGACCCTTAGGCTGTGGAGGTAATAATTATGATAGTGGCTATTGCCATTTTCTTTATTTTCTTTTTCTTTTCATTTTGTAGGTATAATTCTCCCAGTACATTCTTCATCTTAAGATTTTTCTACTTATGGTTCCAGCTGAAATGCACTACACAGTAAGGGTACTGCAGTACAAAGCTTACTTATGGCTATTCTGGTAGCTAATGACGCTATTAAATGTGGGTGACTCACAGGTGACTCACACATTCACTACAGGAGAATATTCATCTGTTATTTATTAGTACTGTAGAAAGTATTCATGCAAAAACTCTGCCTTGAATATTTTGGGTCTATATCCTTCAGATCACTCATTCAGTCAATCATTTCATCTGCCTTCTTTCTGCAACATTCTAATCTACCACTGAGATATGTTTTTATGCAGCTCAAAAATTGTATATTCTAAATTGAACTTCTATGCTACAGATGAACTGCTCTGACACTAATACTCACTGACAACGTTGAGGTGAACGGTCTGGCTGATTCTTGGTTCAGTGTTGATCTGGCAGATGTAGGTGCCGGCGTCCTCTGGTTTGGTGTACTTAATCTGCAAGGTGTAATCCTCCGGCTCCCACACGCCCTCGATGTAGTTGGGTCCTGGTTGTAGCCCCTTGTTACTAGCTCCTATCCCCTGAACAGAACGCCCCTGAGGATATATGGCTATAGGGGTATTGTTCTCTGCATATGCCTGACTGTGCCGACTGGGGGCTGCTCGTTTAGATGGGGACGAATTATACTCAGAAATGAATGCCCGTCGGTTTCCTATGTCGGGTGGTTTAGCGTCGTGCTGGTAGTAGCGGTATTCTCGTCTGTTGCGCCGTCGGATTGGATTTTGTGATACTTGTTGTGTCTGGTGGTTGCTTTCGCGATCAGGGGTGTGTGGATAATTGAAACTTCGTTTGAAGCTTCTTTCGCGGTTCCCTTGATAATCAAAGTTTCTTTTAGAGTTTAGTTGATATTCTGGCTTCCTTTGATAATTCCGGTTTATTATCAAGTTTTCTCGATTATCAGAGTTTCTCTCATAGGTGTGGTTTCTTTTGTAGATTCCTTTATGTTCTGGGTTTATTATATCGAGGTTTGTATTGGAACTTCTTTGGTAGTTGATTTTTCTTTTGGAGTGCATTTGATAATTACGGTTCATTTGTCTCGAGTTTTGGCTGTGTTTTCTTTGTCTGGCGTTTTGTTTACATTTTCTGTCATGTTCGTGGTTTCTCTGTGCATGTCGAAAGTCTGTAAAGAGGTTTCTCATAGGGTGAGCATTACTATTAAGGTTTCCCTGATGATCAGAAAGGGTGTATCTGCTTGAATCATCTTTTCTGTGGTTGGTGATAGAATGGATATAGTAAAACTTTACACTATCATCATTATGTTTCATCGACTCATTAATACTTTGGTCCACCAACTTTCCACCACTGCGGATCAACTTTCCATCATTATATTTCGTTAACTTTTCCTCATTACGTTTCACCAACACTTCACTGCCCACATAAACAGACTGATGGTTGTTTGTTGTAGAGTACCAGTTCTGCTGTCTCGGGATCTTTGGCTGCTGAATTTGATAATCACTAACTTCATTAACAGTTTCACCAATAACACTGTCATCACTGTTTGGTTGATTTAAGTTCTCTGATGTATGTCCACGATAACCCACATAATTGTCATGATATTCGGCATCACCACAATCACCAGTACAGGCATAAGTATTAAAACCACTTCCAAGATACTGCCCATCAATAACTGTATCACCACCAACACTATCAGCAACCACTTTATAACTGCCACCACCAATGTGAACGTTGTGTCCACCAGTTTCTTCATTTTCACCTCCACTACCAATATTATGTTCATGAGTTGTAGGATCACCACCAACAAATTTCCTGTGAACAGCTGTATTTTTCCCATCACCACCACAGTCACCAATACATTTATGGTCATCACCATGCCTACGATAATATTCAGCAGGTTCTGAATTTTCACCACCGACCCCACTACCATAGCCAAGCCCTCCAATCCCTCTTTTTCCACCAAGAGGCTTGTCAGTGCTGGAAGAGGTGGCATTCCCACAACCAACTGACTGGAAGCTGCTGCTCTTACGGGACTTGAAGGAAGTGGTGCTGCAGCCGAGACACTTTACACTTCTGATCCTGCGAGACTTTAATCTGTCACAGCCGAGGCATTCAACGCTGCGGCTCTTACGGGATTTGAAGACAGTGGTGGTGCCTGGCAGGACAGAGATGCGTAGATCTGTGGAGAAGGTCACTCTGCCTGTGGACAACACCTGTAGGTCTCGTCCGCGGATCCAGGACACCTGTAATTAAAAAAAAGCGGGAAATGACGGTTTTTGCTCTTAGACTACAATAAGAGAAGACGAAATGGTGATAGTTTTTGTTTGTTTCAGCCTGCAAATGGTAAATGGGAAATGTTATTTTTTTCACTTATCTTATCCTGCAGTTAGAGAAGAGACTGACAGCAGGTAATAATTCTCAGCCTAAATACCAGTGAACCAGAGCTTTAAGACTATGACAAAAAAGACAACAGTGACCACCTTAATTACAGTGCTTCCTCCAATTTTGCGAGAATATGGTCTACAAAAAACCTCGCAAAATCGAAATTCGCAAAATTTAAACAATTAAATATATGCAATAAAGGTAAATTGGTTGACATCACCCCAAGGTAAGCACTTTTTCCCACTCTTTCTCTCGACTCTACCTCTTAATTTTATGATGATAAATGAAACAAACATGGACTGATGTATTGTACAGTAATATTATTGTGAAAACATCATAGGTA
>JAGKTI010040953.1:0-10322 GCA_018397915.1 Birgus latro
TGGATTGTTGTGTTTGGCACACCTAGAAAAATTCTTACAGACAATGGCTGTGAATTCAATAATGCGGAAATGCGAGCATTGGGAGAGGCCTTCAATATCAAGATCATGACAACGTCTGCAGAGAGTCCTTGGAGCAACGGAGTCTGTGAGCGTCAAAATGCAGTCATTGGTGACATTGTTAGGAAGGTAATGGCTGATAGCCAGTGTGAATTGGATGTGGCCTTGGCATGGGCAGTATCGGCAAGAAATGCTCTCACCAACTACTCAGGCTTTTCTCCTAACCAACTTGTTTTTGGTCAAAACCCTAGTCTGCCTAATGTGTACGCAAATGATCCTCCAGCCTTGGAACCTTCATCACCATCGAAAATTGTGAGAGACAACTTGAACGCTCTTCATTTAGCTAGACAAGAGTTTATAAAGACCGAATCAGATGAACGCTTGGCTAGGGCTCTGCGGCACAACGTACGTTCGAGTGACCTAAACGACATCCGGAATGGAGATGAAGTCTTCTCCAAAAGAAATGACAGTCATGAGTGGCACGGTCCTGGAATTGTAATAGGCAGAGATGGGAAACAAATTCTGGTGAGACACGGCGGTGTATACGTGCGAGTGAATGTATGTTGTCTAGCGCGAGCGCCAGAGCAAGATACTACAGTTGAAAGTGATGTCAGCAGTGATGAGAAGAAAAATGCTGTCCAGGAGAAGCCTAATGACGATCCTACGCAAGTGTTGAATGACTATCCACCAGATGACGAGTTGGAAGATGGTGTGGTCCCAATCGATGAGCCTCCCAGTTTCTGTTCCGATTAATCAGCTTCCCAAAAGTTTCTGTTGGTCAACGTATAAAGGGAATACATTCAGAAAGTGGAGAGTTGGTGTCTGGAAGGATTATAAGTCAGGCAGGTAAAGCCACTGGAAAGTACAAACACTGCTATAATTTGAAGAGGGACTCTGATGGCAGCATTGATTGGATAGATTTGGAGAAGGATCTTAGCGAATGGGAAGAGGTTGATGATGACACAGAAATGCTTGTTCTTTTCAACTCTGAAGCCGTATTATGTACTAAGGAAGATGAAATTACAAATTGGCAGAATAATGATGTGTATGAGGAAGTAGATGATGTTGGGAAAGGTGCCATAACGGTTCGATGGGTTGTGACAGAAAAACTGTAAAATGGAAAGCCTATTGTTAAGGCCCGCTTAATCGCCAGAGGGAAGACACAGTGGATCTCCGAAAAGACTCGCCTACTTGTTCAAAGGAAGCAGTGCGTTTGGCACTTTCTTTGGCCTCCACCAACCAGTGGGATTGCCACACTATGGACGTGAAAGCTGCCTACCTGCAAGGTAACGACATTGAGAGAGTTGTTCATTTACGTCCTCCGCCTGAATATGCAAATGGTAAGTTATGGAGACTAAAGAAAACTGTTTACGGCCTTTGTGATGCTGCTAGGCATTGGTATCTGCGCGTAAAAGATCAGTTGTTGAGTCTCGGAGCTAAAGTATCATCACTGGATTCAGCGCTGTTCTCTTGGAGCAATGGTGGCAAAGTCGAAGGCATTGTATGCATCTACGTCGACGACTTCCTTTGGGCTGGTACACATGAGTTTGAACAGCAAGTGATAAATTGGTTGAGTCAAATATTCCTCATCGGCAGTTCAGAATCAAAAGCCTTCAAATACGTTGGTCTCAATGTCATCTCCAACATCGATGGCAGCATAACGCTCGACCAATTCCAGTATAGCTTCATCCTTGAAACCAGTCACTCTGAGTAAACATCGTGCAGCAGTAAAATCAGGGGAGCTGTCCGAGTCTGACAAAATGGAGTACCGAGCATTAATTGGGCAACTCAATTGGATTGCCACATACACTCGGCCAGATATTGCCTTTGATGTGTGTGAGTTGAGAGTGAATAGCAACCGAGCTACCGTAGCGGATTTGCTTAGACTCAATAAGGTGATCTCAAGGGTGAAGACTGACAACATGAAGCTATACAATCCAAGAATGGGGCAGATCGAGGACTGTCATATAGAGTGCTTTTCGGATGACTCATTTGCCAACCTTGTAGGCAATGGATCTCAGGGAAGTTTTGTGATCTTCCTACGAGATGCTAGTGAGGCAAGATGTCCTATATTTTGGCAGACAAGGAAGATCAGGAGGGTCATCAAATCTACCTTATCTGCTGAGGCGTTGGCGCTGCTTGAATGTGCTGAAACTGCTGTATATCTCTCCAACATATTGCGTGAGGTTTCTGGATGTGGAAAGATCAAAATAAAGTGTTTCATCGACAACAAGAGTCTGGTGGACGCCCTTTACTCCTGTAAGAGCGTAGAAGACAAGAGATTGCGCATTGATACTGCTGTGTTGCGGGACATGTTGGAGCGGGGGGAGATTGATGAGGTATCCTGGGTGGATACATCACAACAACTGGCTGATTGTCTCACCAAGAAAGGTGCCTCGACCGAGCGACTGCATGCAGCAGTCAGCCGAGACTAGAAAGTTTATAATACTTTAAGAGACATCACATATCTGTATGTGGTCACAGACTGGGTCTTGATAGTAATTAAACAAAAGTGTATGTATTGGATACATAGTGTGTATCGGGTGTTGATGGTACTCACAAAAGTCTATGTATTGGATACATAGTGTGTATCAGACGCAAATAGACCATCCAGCTTCATCCTTGGAATCTTCTGTCAAATTAAGAAGAGAGGACGAGAGTGTTAGTGTGTGTGTGCGCACGCACACATCTGCTAAGTCACGAGTGATGACGTCATCGGAAGGTTCCTGTGGTATGCAACCGGGAGCCTTGGCAGTTCACGTCGTGACGCCGGTGAGTGTGGTTGTCTAGTTCCAACAGTTGTGATGTGGATGTGGATGTGATAGAAAGCATTAGGAGGCAGTTTGGCCATGTACAGAGGATGGAGAACAAGAGATTAATGGGGAGAGTGAATGTGAGTGAGATGGAGGGAGGGTAGGGGGAGGGAGAGGGAGAGGATGAGATGGAGGGACAGAGTGGGGAAGTGTATGAGAAAGAGGGGTGTGAGCTGGCAGAACGGCAGTGAAATGGCAGGGGACAGGACGACATGGAGGCAATTTGTTTGTGGCTAACTCTTATGGGATTAAGGCGTCAGGCAACAGATAGACAGATATTCTTATGGGTCCCCGGATGTTCGAGTGAATGGATGCTGTGCAGTAGGACATTTAGCAGCACATGACTGTATATGCTGGCAACATCTCAGATTCGGGAATTGAAAATGTATGATATTATAAGGGCCTGGCAACCCCAGATGCTCAGCGACCCCACTTGGGGTTGCGACCCCAGAGTTTGAACCACTAATATAAATGAAGATAATGTTGGAACTGACAGACAAATATGAACAACACTGTACAAACATGAACAAGCACACACAGAGTACAACACCTGCACTGTACAATCAGTGGGCACCATGTGGGCCCCTAAGTTAAATAACAGATTGCTGTTATAAATGAGACTGTTGGTTTCTGCTGAATCCTTTAACTTTTCTCTTTTTTCCAAAGCTGCAACCTTCAGATAGGTATTATGATGGAACAACCTTCAGATAGGTATTATGATGGAACAACCTTCAGATAGGTATTATGATGGAACAACCTTCAGATAGGTATTATGAATCTGATAACAAGGCTTTGTTTTTGTCACGAGTCTGCAGATAAAGCTTGTTGCACACGAGAAAATTGTACCAATTCCTGAACTGTATAAACATGCAAATATATCGAGCACAAATGATTTCCTCTGGAAGAAATGGTGCTTCTGAGAAACAAATCAACCAATTATTGTTATTTTTATTACCTGTGGAGGGTGGGGTTGCTCACCATCCACTCACTCAGTGTACACCCGAAAGCAATAATCAGTAGCCCCCCTAGGAGCTAAAGCCAAGGGAAGGAAAGAACGGGCGAACGAACACAGCCTCCCCCCTCTCTACCCAACCCGTCTAAACGTTGCCGGGTAGGCTTGTAACAATCGTGGCTGGCGATATTAATTTGTGTCCATGTCTTCATGTTTTAACATATACATGCATTACCATTAGCATTAATAACATATCAGGGAGTAATATGCAATGTGTTACTAGCTAACATATGAACATGGAAAAGTAATGTGATGTAAAATAAAGGCAGATGCATGAAAAAAGCGGAAAGAGTATAATTTAATTTCACTTTAATAATACATTCATATTAACATCAAGTAAGTAATATTCACATTTCAAGTATACGAAAATATTTCACTCACATTTACGATATCCGTTACCGTCAGTCACTCCATTTCCCACCAACCGCACACTTTGTTGCCACTTTACCAAAGTGCGCACCAACAAATCCCAGAACATGAATGAAACGTCTAACATGCTTTGATCATAAATGTTATACATCTGTATTTTGCAAACCAGGCGAACAATTTGATACCATACTGTAATAGAGCGAGTTCTCTGTAGTTTAAATTGGTGAGTGAAATACACCTGGCATTTTCCGGTGTTTGTGCCGCAAGGTCATAAAGTTGTGTATTGCTAGCAGATTGTATGGGGGTTATGACCTTTTTATGCTGCCTCTCCTTACAGAAAACAACTTGGCAGTTACCACACATGAATCTAAAACTTGTATGCGAAACACAGAAGATTTATTCTGCTCTAAGCACTACTGCAGCGGCCAAACAACATTATTCCTCATGGGACTAGCCATCTAACCGTTTGCTGTAATGTAACATAATCCCACAGTGCAGTCATTACACTTACACATGCTAATATAATTATTACTGTGATTAGGATGAAGGATACGATGATGGGGGAAGTGGTAACTGATTCAGTAAATAACAGGACTGTAGTCCTCATCTTTAGGTCAAATGGCTATGCATTGACGCTGTGTTGCAGGTCTGTGTATATGCGTATGTGTGCAACTATGCAACATGTGTGTGTGTGTGTGTAAGAGCATGTGCATGTTCATGATTCATACCAGAGGACGACTCAAATCTTTAAAGCAAAGTCTTATACACAGAAGGAATATTATTCGTTGATGATTTCGTGTCTATTTATAAATATAAATAACCTGAAAACATTTTGTATGAACCTGGAACATCGCCAGATGGTAACAGATATCGTAAATGTGGTTGAAATAGCTTCATACACCTAGACTGGGAATATTATTTACTTGATAGTAAGAATAAAATATTATAATGCATTAAAATTATACTCACCCAGCTTTTTCATACTCATGCCTTTATTTACATCACTTTGCTTCTCCATGTTCATATGTCAGCTGGTAACACATTACTGTATCACATATTACATAATGGTATGTTATTAACACTGGTGGTAACTCACATGAATATTAATTCATGTAGACACAGACACAACGTAACACTGCCAGCCACGAATGTTACAAACCTACCTGGAAGCGTTTAGAGGGGGTTGGGTAGGGAGGGGTTGTTCGTTCGTTCGTTCGTCCGGTCTATCCTTCCTTTGGCTTCAACACTTAGGGGGGGCTACCAATTACTGCTTTCGGGTGTACTGCTGCTTTGGGTGTGTGCCCTTTCCTCTCTTACTTCCTTCCTCTTCTTTCTTTCCTCTTCCTTCTGCCTACAGCGACTTTACACTCTCTCTTTCGTCTTTCTTTCCTTCACCCTTTCCTCTTCCTTCTGCCTTTGGGTGACTCTACACTGAGTGACAAGCCAAATGGTTTCCTGTACACTAGGAAACCATTTACTATGCTGAGTGGTAACCATATAACCAAATTATGGCGCCTGGTGGTTTAGTGGGTAATTAACCCCTAAGGTGCTATGAACGACGATCTTCGTTGGCGCTGTTTGGTGTGCAGAGTGCTATGAACGTCAATTGTGGAAGCTCTGTAAGACTCTGGCGGTCAAACTCCCCGCCACATGGCTGTTCGGGATGTGACGTATGTAGCATAAACTCGAGTATAAAGTCCCATTTGGCAACTCTGGCTCAACCACTACCCCCCACAGAGTGACCCTCCCACCCCTCTTCCTCTCAATGCCCCACTGCGTCTCGTTCCTCGAGTCAGGTGCACTGCTCATCCCCTCCCTGTCCTTTCTCTCTATCCCCCCCTCCCCCTCTCTCTCTCTCTCTTCACTTTTATTTATTTATTTTTTATGCACATTCCTTCTACCAAATAAATATGTTTTATTCCTTTACCATGGTTCCTTGTGTCACGTGAGCTGCTCAACCCCTCCCTGTCCTTTATCTCTACCCTCTCTCTCTCTCTCCCCAAGAGAGGAGGGAGGGAAAGGAGAACGAGAGAGGAAAGCGGGACCGATGTTATGCCTTATCTTGTCATTCGAAGGGACGCTGCTTGTGCCATTCCTGTATTTATTCTCTCTCTCTCTTCACTTTATTTATTCGCGCATTCCTTCTACCAAATAAATGTGTTTTATGCCTTTATCATATGGCATTCAATACTTTCTGTAAGACGTTTGTGAAAATTACGTTTTTTGTAAATTTCGCTGGTTATTCTCCATTCTCTCCCATACGTGAGCGGTTGTGCAGTAAGTATTTGATGCATGAGAATTAAATAAACATTTTCCGGTGTGTAAAATCAAGCTCTCCAAATGTCAAAGACCAAAATCGGTCTTGGTGAAATTTATTGCGGCAGGGAAGGCAAGACAAGGCGAGGGAATTATTCAATTTATTTATTGCTTCTTTAGCTCTCTCTTTCTTCCTCTCTTTTACACTCCATTTTTTTTTTTTTATTCATCTATATGTATTTTTGCTTATAAGATGCTATACATATAGACAGTATATTTGCTTGATGCAGACTGATTTTCCATTTTTATTTTCTTGACTTTTATTTATTTATTTCTTATGAGCAATCCCTCTATCAAATAAAATATGTTTTATGAATTTATATCATATTGCATTCAATACTTTCTATGAGATGTTTGTGAAAATTATGTTTTGGGAAAATTTCTCCGTTTGTTCTTCATTTTCTCCCATATGTGAGCACTAACTATTTTCGGCGTAGATGCATCACTGTGCGGTTAATACGTTTTCTGGTGTGTAAAATCTAGCTCTTCAAATAACAAAGTAAAAAAATTAGCTTCATGAAAAGTTGAAAAATCAACCCCTAATTGCATTCTGAGGAATAGACAGGGTGGAGGAATTGCGTACCTTAGGGGTTAAGGCACTCCAATCGGATAAAGCCGGTGTAGGTCTATATCCAAGGGGTGGTTGGGGTTTATTGCTCACATAATGCCACTCAGGGAGGAGTAAGGCTGGTCACTCTCATCTTAAATGTCAGGACCAACTTGCCTAGCCCCGGGCTCGTACACTCCTCGTGGGGCGGCATAGGATTGGATGATGGATGGATGGATGGATTTTTATTACCTTTATTATAGGTGGGGGCACTCACCATCCACTCACTCAATGTTGTGCTGCTTTCAGGTGACTGTCCTTTCCTCTCTTCCTTCCTTCCTCTTCTTTCTTTCCTTCATTCTTTCCTCTTCCTTCTGTCTACGGGTGACTCTACACTGAGGGACTAGCCAAATGGTTTCCTGTACACCAGGAAACCATTTACTACACTGGGTGGTAACCACATAACCAATTTATGGTGCCTGGTGGTTTAGTGGGTAATTAGGGCAGTACAATTGGACTGAGCCTGTGCAGGTTTATATCCAAGTGGTGGTTGGGGTCTATTTGCTCACGTATTGCCACTCAGGGATGAACGAGGCTGGTCACTCTTATCTTACACATCAGGATCGACTTGCCTAGCCCTGGGCTCCTACACTCATGAGGCAACAATGGATTAGATGATGTATGTATGTAATCTTAGCTCCATTACCTTAATTTTTACCTGGAAAACCAGATTCTGTTTTCAGACATCAAAGCTTTCATTACCTCCTCAATATCTTTACTTGTTATTACAACATAAAGCTGTATATAATCTGCACAAAAGCAATAAATAACACCATGGATTTTTGGAGAGATGCAAGACCACTGGTCACCAATAACCTTGGCTACCAACCTGAGAGGGATTTAAAGGAACCAGGGAACACCACTGCAAGTGCCACTGCTCATTTACCATACTGTACCTATCCACCTTCTTCTTGGCCTAATACACCTCCTTTCACCTTTAAACTCAGTCATATAAAAATTTCACCATTGTATCTATAGCAATTCTCTCTGTAAGACAAATGCACATCACTTATCAACCACAACCATCCAAAACCTCCAGCCAAACAGCACCATTTATAAACACTAACCACACAATCACCCCACAGAAACTGCCCTCTCCAGACAGACAGAAGCTCACCTAGCCAGATTAAGATGTGGTCATCAAACTTTCCTCATTGTAATGCACCCTTCTCACACCACAACACACACACACTATCTCAAAAATCCCACTAAACTAATAAGCTTTCAACATAACCTTAACAAGTGATCTCTGAAATTACCTGGTTGAAGCTGCCAGTTTCCAGCAGTTTACAAATAGCACAGATGTACTGCAGTGAAGATGATACCTTACCTTCTTCTGTACTCTTGATGGAGGTCTCACTAATACTGCGTTTTCTCTTTCTTGTCTCTTCCTTCTCTTCTGGCTCCTCTTCTTTCCCAACTGTAAAAATTTTGGAAAATAAGTGCACTGTATATAAAACTGGCACATCATCCATTGCTGTACTTGACTTTTTATGAACTAAAATCAGTTCTTAACCTCTCAAGAACAATGACAAATCTGTTTTCATCTTGCTACTGCCATCTGACTTTGCTCAACTTGGGGAAAACTTTTTACAGAGGAAGGATTAAAAACAATCTCCATTAACCTCTACTGTACACTACCATCCTTAACACTTGATTCTTGTTGACAAAATATGTTTCTATTCACCTGAGAAGGAAGACCTCTTTTGTTTAGGGGGTTAGCCTAATTGGTGCTGGAAAGCAACCCCTTCATGTGGTACCAGTAACTCAAATATGCCAAGGCGGTTCTATGCCAAGTGAAGCAAGCATTTCATAACTCCCCCCAGTCCCCCAAAGGATGATGCTAGAGTAATATTAAATGCCTGTCATCATTACTGTTTTTATCATAAATACCCAGTCTTGCAATTTTACCCATTTCAGCATCTAATCTGCTGTACCTTGATATTAATACAAAATAAGATCCAGCTGCCCACATACCCTGTGTTACTTCTGATCACCACCAATGAGTCTCTGATGATCAAACTCTTTAACCTGTGAACTACGAAATGCAACCACAGCCATTCCGAGGTGCACTGCAACATCCAGCTCCAGAATCTTGTAGCAAATATACTTTACTACGCATTGTTCTGGAGCAGCTTATAACCTGTGTTACTTCTGATCAACAGCAATGAGTATCTGATTAATAAACTCTTTAACCTGTGAACTATGACATGTAACCAGTCATCCCGAGGTGCACTGCGACATCCAAGTCCATTATCAGATAGAAAATTTTTCTGCACATTGTTTTGGAGCAGATTGTTCATGAATGACTTGAAATGTCATATGGAGGTATATGGAGCCTTTTCAGCTGCTCACTGACCACCACGGCTACCCCAAGGTAGATGCTAGGCTGATTTTGTTCCATAACATTTATGAATGCACTCTTTCCTGTGGTTTATCTATCTATCTACTGCCAGACGCCTTAATCCCATAAGGGGTGGCCACAAACAAATCGCCTCCATGTCACTCTTGTCCCCCACCATTTCACTGCCCTGCTCCCAGCTCACATACCTCTCTCTCATATACCTCTTCACTCCATCCCTCCATCTCATCCTTGGCCTCCCCTCCTTCTCCCCCCCTTCCAACACACTCACATACACTCTCCTCATCAGTCTCTCACTCTCCATCCTCTCCACATGACAAAACCACCTTAATGTGTTTCTCCTAATGCTTCCTATCACATCCACATCCACATCCACACCACAATGCTCCATCACTTCCTCATTTGTTAGTCTGTCTCTCCATGGGACTCCACCTGCTCCTCTCAAATAACTCATTTCCACTGCTCTCACTCTTGACAGTCCCTCCAACAGGGTCCAAGCTTCACTTCCATGTGTTACAGTTGGTATCACAATGCTGTCATGTAGCAGCTTTTTCACTTCCATGCTCACTTCCCTGTTTCTTATCACTGCTTTCAAGGAACCAGCAACCTTTCTTCCCTGCTGCACCCTTTCAAGCACTTCACCCTCTAAACTTCCATCCTTACTCATCACACTACCCAAGTACTTAAACGCACTCACATTCTCCATATCCTCCCCATCCAATCTCACTGTACATTCACTGACTTCACATCTATCAAAGACCATCACTTTACTCTTCCCTACATTCA
>JAGKTI010040954.1:0-10322 GCA_018397915.1 Birgus latro
GAAATTTAAAAGAAAAGAACCCACAGTTGCTGGCAGATGTGTCTGTCAGAAGTGTGCAACAGCTGTTGCATGACGATCTGGGCTACAGGAGTTTTTGTGCTCGTAAAAAACCACTGCTAACTGCACTTCAGAAGAAAAAGAGAGTAAATTTTTGTAAGAAATATCTTGCCTGGCGTGAGGAGCAATGGAAAACTGTGCTTTGGAGTGATGAGTCAACATTTACTGTCACTGGTACCCCATCATCACGAGTGTACCGCAAACCAGGCAGTGACCCCCTGGATCCTAAGTACACTTCCAAGTGTGTTAAATACCCAGCCTCACTCATGGCTTGGGGCTGCTTTACATATTATGGTGTTGGTAGGTTGGTAATTCTACCTGCAAATGAAAAAGTGAACCAGAACAATTATTTGGAGCTCTTATGTGATTTTTAAGTGACTCTTTTGATAAAACCAAGGCATGAGTATTTATGCAAAATTCTGCCCCTGGACATGTTGCAAAGTCAGTGAAACAGTGGCTAACAGACTGTGAGGCTCCCTTTATTCGAGATTGGCCCGGAAACAGCCCAGATATCAATCCCATTGAGAATTTATGGGCGCACAGGAAGCGGCAGCTGCGTAGTATGGACACATCATCTTTGCCTAAACTTGAGGCTGCAGCTATGGAGCAGTTTTAGTCCGTCTGTTCTGCAAAACTACGCCATCAGTCTCCCCAGACGCCTTAAGAAGATAATAAAGGTGAAGGGTAATGCCAGTAAATACTAAATTCAATTGTGAGTGTTAATTTATTTGTTTCTCCTTGCTAACCACAAGAATGTTTTCTTTTTTTAAGATGGCGTCAACACTTTTCGCGCTTACTGTATATATACTGTATATATATATATATGTGGTGGTAGATGGTGGCGACCATCAGCCACTCACTTGATGTAGTGCTGCCTGCTTCTTCCTTAGCCTTTCTCATTCTTTTTCTGTGCCCGCCCTCCTCTCTTCCTATTTCTCCCATCTTTCCTTTCACTTCTTATTGCTTTCTTTCCTTTACAGGTGACTTTACATTGAGTGACAAGCCAAATGGCTTCCTGTAAGCCAAGAAACCATTTACAATGCTGTGTGGTAACCATTTAACCAAACCATATGTGCTCCCTATGTTTCAACAAGTGGGTTGGTGGGGGGTAGTGCCCCTCCCTGTAAAACACATAACTCAAAGTCAAATGTCCACCCTTTACAGGATTATGGTGTCTGGCAGTAGATCGATAGATAGACATATATATAGTTATTTACATATGTTTTGTCTGACTATATTGTATTGCAAGTTATTAGTGATTAGACTTATATTTAAAAAATATTGCATTTAGTCTATCTTATGCGTTTACTTCTTTCCTCTTTCATAGAGTTTTATGAACTCTTTCAGACTGTTTGATGTTGGAGGCCAGAGATCAGAGAGAAAAAAATGGATTCACTGTTTTGAGGGAGTGACAGCTATCATCTTTGTTGTTGCTTTGTCAGGTGAGGTCCAGTATGTTCATCCATTCAGAGTGTGTTTGTAGCACTGCACCCATTTCTTATTGCAGTTTTCAAATGACTTTGTTGATGAAAAGGAATTATTGCATTCCCAGGCAATACTGAATACCCTCAACCACTTTAATTCCTTCTGGCATGGGCATACTTTTTCAGTGTTTACCGTAAGACTAAAAATTCCAGGACAGGCCGTATCATAGATGTGGAGGGATTTGAAATCTACCTGCATAGCATGAGCTGCAAGTTTTGGATGTGCTTCGTTTACCGTACTGGTATTTTCATCATCGTCCCATGGATGGGATGAGGTTAGGGTCCAGAAAGCAAGGAAAGAGCAGATACAAAGTTTGAGAGTTGTTCAGTAGCAGCATGTCCAGTAAAATGAAGTAGATGCTTATTCATTCATTCATCATTCAAGCCTTTGGCATCTGGTTTGTGTCTTACAGGCTGAGCCATTTGCACATTTTATATACATTAAAAATCCTGTAATCCGAATGCAGGGGACCGAGGTTCTTTCTGATTACTGTATTGTTTTTTCGGACTATTGGGGGGTCCCTTTGAAAACATTAGAAATATTTATACGATCAATAAATAAATACTTAAAATGATATAGGTAATTGTTTTATTCGCTGGAAATGCATAGAAGTTTAGATGAATAGTTGCAGGAAGCTACGTCAAGTCCAAGGGCCAGTCCAAACCAGATTATTCCTTAGATAAGGCCCAGAAAAATTTTAAAAAATTTGCTATGACAAATTCAGATTATTGGGATTTTCAGATTATTGGTGGTCAGATTGGAGGACTTTTACAGTGTTTATATATATACAGAGCTACCCCGGTTTTACGTTGGGATGTGTTGAGAAAAAAATCATTGCTAGGCGGGGTATCCTATAGCAGGGTAGATTTAACAAGTAAAGAATAGGGATCCATTTTTGAACCTTGGGATTCCTCCCTAGCCAAATCCTAAGCCCACCCAAATGAGTCCAAAAACAAGTTAGTAGCCAATCTAAATAGCCCAACAGCTTTAAAAAAAGCTAACTAAAGCCTAACATCTGTTAATAACTCACCAAAACCAACAATTAAGTCTGAAAATCATAAAAAATAGGTCATACAAAATCAGATCACTCTCATCACTTGCTACTTTCAAGTCCATGTTCAGTCCTGGTCGTCATCCTTGCTATCCCCCCCCAATGCTAGGTGACATGTGATGCTCCCTAGCACTCACTCATCCTCCTCAGACCCCTCAAATCCCATCTCCTGGGGAGGGTCAGAGGGAGGGGGGGGGAGGGTGATGGTAGTGTGAGACTGGTGCGATGGCTCAGGAGGTAACGATGGAATCCGATGCAATGACTCATGAGGTGGCGATGAGGTGCACTGCGATGATTGACAAGGTGGCGAAAGAGACCGATGCGATGGCTCATGTGGTAACGAGGGAGACAAATGTGGTTGCTCACGTGATGGTGAGGGCGACAGAGGCAGTGGCCAAAGTGGCGTCAGGATTAGAGACCGAGGCTCGAGCGAGGGAAATATCAATGGAGTGGGGGAGTGCACCAGTGGAGACTCGGGTGGGACGGAGGGAGATGGGTATCTGCTGGACATGAGGTCCAGCACCAGGGGCCAAGCATAACGCCCTTGGAGGGAGGAGGCCTTGGGAGTTTCTCTGGTGATGGAGGGCTGGGGAGATCCTCTGTGGGGCAATTGCGTGGTGGGGTGTTGCTTAAAGAATGACGAAATTGTTGTTTGCCTAGCCGCTCTCTTCTTCTCGTCCAGCATCACTTGGTCCACCTTAATGCCCTCCTCCAGATGATCAGCTGCATCCCTGCTTCGTCTTGGGAGAGGGTCGTTCATCAGCTTGGGCCACCATCTCCTTTAGAAGCTTTATGTTCAGAGTTCGGACCTCTGGGACGACTTCCTCCTCCTGTGCCTCCTGGTGGGTTCATTGGATCTCCATGTTGAAAAGCTCCTTGTTACTCAGCTCCTCCAGCTGACTGTCCAGGACCTCCTCCTCGTCCACCTTACCGAATCCTGCCTTGTGCGACAGCTGTACAGTGACCTGTTGCACCCGTTCCACTGGCAGTGCTCTCATGCCCTCAGGGAAGCTGGTGAACAAGTGAACACGCTCCGGCCACAGTTTGCTCCACAACCCGTTCATGGTGGCCTGGCTAACCTCCCTCCAGGTGCCTGTAACGTTCTCAATGGCATGCCTGATATTGAACCCACGCCAGAATGACTGCAGTGTTGTCTGGTCATCTCTGTCACATGCCCCCACCAGTTGCTGCATGGTTTGCTGGAGGTAGTAGGCTTTGAAGGTGGCGATGACCTCCCTGGTCCATAGGTTGCAACAATGGCAAGGTGTTGGGGGGCAGGAACACCACTTCATTGTTGCTGGCCCAGTCTTTCATCTCAGGAGGGTGTCTAGGTGCATTGTCTACTGCCAAAGGGAATTGATTGGGCTGGTTTTCCTTGGAGGCATACTACTTCCGGACATGAGATAGGTACAAGTAGAAGTAGGAAGAGTAGATGTCAGATGTCAGTCAGGCTTTCTTGTTAGAATTCCAGATTACCCCCAGGCTCTCCTTGACGAAGCCAATTAGAGCCCACGGAATCTGTGAGTGGCAGACTAGGAGCGGCTTTAACTTAAGATCCCCCTCGACGTTGCCCCCGAGCAGAAGTGTAAGCCAGTCCTTCGAAGCCTTGAACCCCGATGGAGACTTCTCCTCTATTGCAAGATATGTCTTGGAGGACATTCTCTTCCAAAAAAGTCCTGTCTTGTCAAAGTTCAAGACTTGCTTTGCACTGTAGCCACCCTCCGCGATTATTTGTTTCTGCTTATCAGGGAATGCTGCAGCCATCACCTTTAAATTGTCCTAAAGGGAGAGTACCTTGGTACAGATGAGCACCTGACTCACGGGTGCCTTCCGCCTGTTCTGGTCCTCCACCCCCGTGCATAGCATTCACTCCATCTCCTCCATCACTGACTCCTTGTGGCAGGTGATACTGGGGGCACTGAGGGTTGCAACCTCCCCATTGGCAGTCCTGATGACAGTAGCCTTCTTTATAATAGTTGAGACAGTCGACTGCAGCAGGTGGAGAGCAGAGGTGATGGGACACGCACCCTCACCTTTGTCATGCCACTTCAGAATATCTAACTTCATTTCCATTGAAACACTCTTACACAGGCGCTTCACAGGAACATCACCTGCACAAGTGCTATCAGGCCACTTACCCCGAGTAGGGTCACCACTACCAGCATGTGCAGCACCCTGACCAGACATTATCACACTTAGCACAAAAATGACACAGAATCAGACACCACACATGGTTAGTATCACTGTCGTATTCGCTGTCACTGGTGGGACACAGTTGCGATGCAATATGATAGCAGCTTGCATAATATTGGTGGTGTAACACGACGCGGAGTAGACAGGTATACGAGAGTTCCTCACTCGGTGACGGGCGGTGCGAGAAGAACAATATGGGTGCGCGTGGGGTGAGTGATGGGTGCAGGGGCTACGTGAGCATTTCTGCACATTCTGGTGGGTGGGTGAGCGCGCGTGATTCAAACTTTTAGCTGATCACCCCCGGACGATACCTTGCAGGACCCATTGCAAAACTGGGGGGTAGGTTTACAATAGGTGGGGTAGGGTGGTATTTCTACCTCCATCACTAATCCTGGGTATTGGGTAGCTGGGTATCGAATAGTGGGGTAACCTGTGTGTATGTATATATTTGTTTTCATTTCGTTTTGTTTTTGAAGGCTCCAACATGGTTCCGTGTGTCAGCCTTGGTCACCTAATGGCGGCTTTCCATGTTGCTCGATCTATGGCAGCCTCCTTGTTCTGTCCCTTAACCCTGAGGTCACACTTAATGACCTCGTCTCACATCTTTCTCGGTCAACCCCTCGCAGCTCCACCCCCAATATTAACATTTCTCACCTTCTGCACCCAGTTATCATCCCCTATCCTCTCCACATGCCCAAACCATCTCAGTCTACCTCTCCTCATCACAACACCAATACACTCCAGTCCCATCCTACCTCTCAACTCCTCCATCGTAAACCCAGCCCCCCCAGGCCTTGCATGCAGGGACTCACTGCACATCCACCTATATCATTGTCATTTCTGTACGTTTGAGCCTGTGAATATCCTCTTCCTTTACTGTCTCACTATCATACAGCATCACACTCTTAACACATTCTGCATACAAAGACCCCTTAGCATGTAGGAAGAGTCCTTTCATTGTCAGGAGAGGCAACAGGTTCCTGAACTTCTTCCAACCACTTCTCACCCTAGCCACAGAGCTCCAGCCCCAGCTCCAGCACATAACATGTCTCCTAAATAAAAAACTCTTCCACACAAAAGACTCATCAGCAAGTTCAGTCCTTTCACACCTGACAATCTCCACCTGCTCTCCCCGACACGCCGCACACATAAAATCAGCATTATCTCGCAGTCTACTTCTAATACCACTACAACTCTTGTGCACCCATTTATCACAAACACTGCACAAGATGGAATTACTTCCCACACCCTTGTGGCAAACTGCACTTGGCCACCCTCCCTCTCCTCTGATTGTACCGCCA
The DNA here is from genome assembly GCA_018397915.1 of Birgus latro. Classification (NCBI taxonomy): domain Eukaryota; kingdom Metazoa; phylum Arthropoda; class Malacostraca; order Decapoda; family Coenobitidae; genus Birgus; species Birgus latro. The sequence goes on from JAGKTI010040954.1 coordinate 6,088, forward strand.
CCAACCCTAGATATCATCACTTTTGTTTTATCTGCATTTACCCTTAAGCCCTTGTACCCCATACCATCTCTTCACTTCTTAAATCTTTCCTCCGCCTCCTTTTCATTCTCTGCAATCAACACCAAATCATCAGCATGCAACATCTCCCATGGGAGTCCATCTCTGAAGTCACGTGAGAGGGCTTCAAGCACCATGATAAACAACAAGGGACTCAAAACTGACCCCTGATGCACACTAACATTCACGGGAAACTCATCACTCAAATCTCCATTCACTCTTACCTGGGTGCGAGCACCCACATACATGGCCATAACCACCCTAACCAGCCACTCCTCCAACCCAAGCTTTTTCATTGCCCACTTCACCACCTCTCTAGGGACATTGTCAAAGGCCTTTTCCAGGATAGACTAATCTGTTCTGACACTGTTCTGACTGCTTCCATCTACTTCTGCAGTATCATCATCAACATACTGAGCATATTGTTCACCCATCACTTTCGTCAATACATGGTCATTATATCTTCATTATTTTGCTTAGTATCTCTAGTGGACTCTTCATAGAGCTTCCTTTTCATCACTATTTGCTGCACACTTATTTTGTGCTGTCTTCTTCTGGTCTGTTCCACAAATATACATTTTTCTGCAGCTATTTTGGTCAACCCAGAAAGGCCACTCCTCAGGCGATATCTTATCTGCTCTAGCACATTGACACTCAGATCTCTCACGTGCATTGAAGGTTTTGACATTTTTTCAATGCTTAATATCAAATAAGGTGTCAAAGCTGGCAAGTTTCTCTATGTAGGTGTTGGAAGTCCTGTTGCTCACTGGATATTTCGTACGCTCCTGTGCCTTTGTTATCAGACTTTTCACACAAATAACAACACTGGTGTAATCAGTAGTTGAGATGGAAGCTTTCTTATAAATTCCTGCTACTTCAAGTGCAGCAATTTCCGCATAGGCTTGGGTGCTCAATGACAGATTTGTGGATTTATGTTGCAAATATGCCCTTATGACATCACAGCTAGTGGGCAACTGATTTACTGGAAGACTGCATGATGAGCCGAAAACAGTCTTTCATTCATTCTCATGTGCTGCAACAGGCCATGATTCCAATGAAATACGCAAACTCATACCAAATTCAAAACTGGAAACCAGTACTAGTTCGTGTAGTTGGTAACAGAAATGCAAAACAGTGGGTTATCATTTGTAGAGTTGCCAATTACCGGTAATCGCTGAATGCTTGGAGTGTCAGTGCCGTAAAGACTAAATTGAAAGTTGCTGGAGTACCACCGACTCATTTTTTAAAAATACAATTAGTTCATGTGAAAACATACCATAGGTCATCAAAATAACGATGTTTCATTGAATTTTAAATTTCTGACCCACCCTGCAGTGTGTCGGGGAGAGCATGTAGAGGGTGTCAGGTGTGAAAGGATTGAGCTTGCTGATAAGTCCCTTGAGTGTATGGAAGTGTTTTGTTATTTGGGGGGCATGTTATGTGCTGGAGGTGGGTTTTGGAGCTAGCTCTGTGGCAAGGAGTATTTGGAGGAAGTTCAGGGAGCTTTAGTCTTTTCTGGCATTAACAGGCCTCTCCCTTCATGCTGAGGGATCTTTGTGTGCATCATGTGTAAAGGAAGAGGATATTGATTGGCTCAGATGTACAGAAATGACAATGATTAGGTGGATGTATTGTGTGTCCTTGAATGCGAGTCCTGGGAGGGCTAGGCTTATGGCCGAGGAATTGAGAAGAAGGATGGGACTGGAATGTATTGGTGTTGTTATAAGGATGGGTAGATTTAGATGGTTTGGGTATGTGGAAAGGATGGAGGATAACAGTTGAGTGTGAAAATTTAGAAGTGTGAACGTCAGGGTAGAGTTTTGAGAGGTAGACTGATAAAGCCCTGAGTTGAGGTCATTGAGTGTGACCTCAGAGATAAGGGACTGAATAGGGAGGCTGCCTGAGATCAAGGAGCCTGGAGAGCTGCCATTAGGTGACCAAGTCCAGCACATGCAGTCATACTGGGGCCTTTGTTAATGATACTATTTATGATATGATATGAGTATCCCAAGAATAACCCTATGAAGTTGCTATATATATATCAAATCCTGGGACACCATGTGTATTTAATAGCCTTAGGGACATCGCACTCCAGTACTGATGTTAAACCACTCATTCATACATCGTCTACTATTGCACATGCTTCACCATCTTAAAGCTTTTTACACCATTCAATGGCTTGCCATCCACATCTGACATACAAAATGCCTTAAAACCTTACATAATTGTTCTGTGTTCACCATGTTGCATGCTTTCTCCACTATCTGTCTCACTGGAAATGTTTTATCAACACATCCCATACCACTCCTAAATACAGTATAGCATTGCCAAATCCTTTTTCTAATGCATTTATTAATAGTTATGGCATTCCTCTCAAATCATTGTAATATGTTGAGGATGAAATAATTCAGTGTAATTATTCCCTTTTGGGACTAGTTTTTAATTTGTAAAATATGAATTTATATTTATGTACTTGTAAAGAAAACTGAAATTGTTGCCATTATTGTAGGTTTTTATTAATTTAACCACTATTCAGTTTTTCTACAGAGTTATGTTACTGGGCAAACCCATTTTACAGTATAATGATCAGACATAAATCAACCCTGTGATTGTAGAGTTCCTTCTTTTCTTGATAACATTGTGTGTGTTTTCGGGAGTGCAGGGAGTTGTGGTGGAGTGGAAAGAACTGCTTATGCAGAGAAACCTGTTTTACTGATTCAGTGCTATGGTAGGTGGTGGCAAGCGCTATCCACATATGGTACATGTTTTTCCCTTCACCTATACCATTTTATCTCTATCTCCCTTCTTCTCTTCCTATTTCTCCCCATTCTTCTGTCACTTTGTATTACTCCTCCATCCACTTCATGTAGCTCTATACTGAGTGACAAGCCTAATGGTTTTCTGTAACCCAGGAATGGGTGGTAATCATATAACCAGATAATGGGGTGGCAGGGAGTCTTCTATAGTGCCCTTTCTAACTAGGTAGAGCACCACAAATGTGGCATTTATCCAGGAACCAAGCCTTCACAATTTTCCCAGAATCTCAAGGGTAGAAAGTTTTCAAGATGGGGGGGGGGTCAGAATATAAGAGAGAAGTGGAGGAGTGATTGGATATATGTGATTTGGAGCAGATGGGGAAGGTGGAAGGTGTGTGCAAGATACTCGCAGAAGAAATCTGTGCAGCATGTAACATAGCATGGTGGATAGAAGTTGTAAGGGTGTGCAAGGGACAGCATGGTGGAATGAAGAGGTGAAACAAGCTATGGTTTTTTTTTCGTTTTTGAAGGCTCCAACATGCTTGCATGTGTCGGCCGTGGTCACCTAATGGCGGCTCTCCACGCTGCTCGATCTCTGGCAGCCTCCCTATTCAGTCCCTTAACCCTTAAGTCACATTTAATGACCTCGTCCCATGTCTTTCTCGGTCTACCCCTCCCAACCCCTCCCCCAATATTAACACTTCTCACCCTCTGCACCCAATTGTCATCCCCCATCCTCTCCACATGTCCAACCCACCTCAGCCTACCTCTCTTCATCACAACACCAATACACTCCAGTCCTATCCTACCTCTCAACTCTTCTATCATAAACCCAGCCCCCCCAGGCCTTGCACGCAGGGACGCACTGCACATCCACCTAATCATTGTCATTTCTGTACGTTTAAACCTGCGAATATCCTCTTCCTTTACTGCCCAGGTCTCACTACCATACAGCATCACACTCCTAACACATGCTGCATACAAAGACCCCTTAGCACGTAAGGAGAGTCCTCTCAATGTCAGGAGAGGCAACAGCTCCCTGAATTTCTTCCAACCACTTCTCACTCTAGCAACCGAGCTAACTCCAGCCCCACCTCCGGCACATAACGTCTCCCAGATAACAAAACTCCTCCATACACTCAAGAGACTCACCTGCAAATTCAACCCTCTCACGCCTAACAATCTCCACCTGCTCTCCCCGACACACCGCACACGTGAAATCAGCATTATCTCGCAGTCTACCTCTAATACCACTACATCTCTTGTGCACCCATCTATCACAAACACTGCACAAGATGGAATTACTTCCCACACCCATGTGGCAAACTGCACATGGCCACTCTCCCTCTCCTCTGATTGTACCGCCACCAACCCTAGATATCATCACTTTTGTTTTATCTGCATTTACCCTTAAGCCCTTGT
>JAGKTI010040955.1:0-10322 GCA_018397915.1 Birgus latro
ACCTAGGACATACGGGTGAAGAAGAGTGAGCATTACTAAAGCTGTAAGCATAACTAAGAATCCCACAATGTCTTTAAAGGTAAAGTAGGGGTGGAAGGGAACTTTATCCACTTGTCTTAAAACTCCTAGAGGGTTATTAGCTCCGGCTTGATGAAGAAATAGAATGTGGACCATTGTTGCAGCGGCGATAATAAATGGGAATAAAAAGTGGAAAGTAAAAAATCGAGTTAAGGTAGCATTTTCTACAGCAAATCCTCCTCAAATTCATTGAACTAGAGAGGTTCCGATGTATGGGATTGCTGAAAATAGATTGGTAATTACTGTAGCTCCTCAAAAAGATATTTGACCTCATGGAAGAACGTAACCTAGAAAGGCTGTTGCTATAACTAGAAATAGAATCAGAACTCCTACTATTCAAGCGTGAAAAATTATCTAAGAGCCGAAATATATTCCTCGGCCGATATGAAGGTATAAACAAATGAAAAAGAAAGATGCTCCGTTAGCGTGCAAAGTTCGTAGAAGTCACCCATAATTGACATCTCGTTGAATGTGAGCTACTCTGGAGAATGCAAGGTCAATGTGGGCTACGTAGTGCATTGCAAGAAATAAGCCAGTAGCAATTTGAATAACTAAACATAGGCCGAGAAGTGAACCGAAGTTTCAAAAAATAGAGATGTTCCTTGGAATGGGCATATCAACTAATGCTCCGTTTGCAATCTTTAGGAGTGGGTGAAATTTGCGTAGCGGTGTTATCATAAGTTATTGGCCGTAATGGGCTAGAGGAGGAGCTTATAATTTTTACGACTACAAATAGCGGAAGAAGTAAATAGCTGATAATGAATATAGTAAATGTGGCGCTGGGTTTATTATAAATCGTTCTTACGTTTATGGCAGCGTTACTGATATCGGAGTGTTGGGAGAGGAAAGTTGATGTTGATTCTCTGATTTTGTTTGCTACTAAAATTGGATCTAGGAGTATAAGAAAAAACGCTAATATTAAGGCCAGGAGGAAAATAAAGAAGAATTCTCTTTCTACTTTAAATTGTTCGTTTGCTGCTAGCGACGCAACGTAGATAAATAATACTAGTATACCTCCTAAGAAAATTAAAAATAGAATATAGGAGAACCAGTAGGTTTTGGTAAATAGTCCTGTGGCAATTGAGATTAGAACTGTTTGAATTAATAGGACAAGTCCTGTTGATAAAGGATGAATTAGACGTATAAAAATCAAGGAGAGCAAAATAATAAAAGGAAGCTCGTATATTATCATTCCAGTCTTTTGGTGTTTTAAGAAAAAGATTTCATTATTGGTTTACAAGACCAAGGTTTTGTATTAAACTATTAAAACTAATGTTAACTTTAAATGGCTTGTTTCTGTCTGTAGCGTTTATTATAATTTTTAGTGGGCTATGAGCTTTTGCCTCTAATCGAAAACATCTGTTGAGGACTTTATTAAGATTGGAGTTCATTATGCTAGGAATCTTCTTTTTAATATCTATTTGTCTTTCTTCGGTTGGTAATGAATTATTTTTTTCTCTTTTTTTCCTGGCTTTAGCGGCATGTGAAGGGGCGCTAGGACTAGCTTTGTTAGTTTCTATTGTTCGTTCTCATGGAAATGATTATTTTAGAGCTTTTAATAGATTGGAATGTTAAAGTATTTGTTTATGCTTTTGGTATTAATGGCATTTGTAGGGGATTGGTCTTTGGTCCAGACGGGTATTTTTGTTGTATCGTTTCTGTTTGCTGTATTTTATAATCATGATTTCTTTATATGTAATTTAGGATTTGGGCTTGGAGCAGATTATTTAAGTTGTGTTTTGGTCTTACTAAGTGTTTGAATTATAGCGTTAATTGTTGTTTCTAGTGTTAAAGTCAAATTTGCTTTAAATTTTCCTAGGTTGTTTTTATTGGTTAGATTATTTTTATTGTTTTTTCTAGTATTAACTTTCAGGTCTATAAATTATTTATTGTTTTATATTGCCTACGAAGCTTCTTTAATTCCAACTTTGATTTTAATTTTGGGTTGAGGATACCAGCCTGAGCGTATCCAGGCTGGGGTTTATATGTTGTTTTACACTTTGTTTGCATCATTGCCTCTTCTGGCTTCTTTATTATACATTTTTAAAGTGAATGGGACGCTTACTATCGGAGCTTTATACCAGAGAGTTGATCTAGGAGTTTTGTCTTTTATTTGGTTTATTTCTTCTATTATGGCTTTTATCGTAAAGTTACCTATATATTTGTTTCATTTGTGGCTTCCTAAAGCTCATGTTGAAGCTCCTGTGGCAGGATCAATAATTTTAGCTGGGGTTATATTAAAGTTAGGACGTTATGGGTTAATTCGAATTTTACCTCTTTTTAGCGAGGTGAATAAAAATTTGAGGTGATTATGAGTTGGGTTAAGAATTTTAGGAGGCTTTTTCGTTAGAATTATTTGTCTACGCCAAGTTGATATAAAATCTTTAATTGCTTATTCTTCTGTAGCTCATATAAGGTTGGTATTATGTGGTCTTTTAACTTTTGGTTGGTGAGGAATAAATGGAGCTGTTGTTGTTATGGTTGGTCATGGTTTATGTTCTTCTGGGTTGTTTTGTCTTGCTAATACAGTTTATGAGCGGGTTGGGAGACGTAGTCTCTTAATTAATAAGGGATTATTAAATTTTATACCAAGAATAGCGTTGTGATGGTTTTTGCTGAGGATTAGTAATATAGCTGCTCCACCTTCTATTAATCTTTTGGGAGAAATTAATTTAATTATAAGAGTAGTGAGGTGAAATAAGTTAACTATTTTAGGAATTAGTCTGTTGCCTTTTTTTAGGGCGGCTTACACCTTATATCTTTATTCTCTTAGTCAGCATGGTGTGTATTCTGGAGCTTTATATTCTTGCTGTTCAGGTAAAGTTCGAGAATATCTGGTGTTGAGTCTTCATTGAATGCCTCTAAATGTTCTGATTTTAAAGAGAAATTTAATTATACCTAATTTGTAAATTATATTTTTAGTCTGTTTTAGTGTTTGGGTAGTTTATCATTAAAACGTTAGTTTGTGGTGCTAAAGAAATAAAGATTTATTCTAAACCGTGATTTGAAAAATTTCGATACATTTGACAAGAATAGTTTTTTTAATATTTTTTTCTTTGATTTCGTTGTATATATCTCTTTTTTGTTTGTTTGACAAAACTTGTTATGTTACTGAGTGAGAAATCTTAACAATTAATTCATCTTCTATTGTTGCAACGTATATTTTTGACTGAATGTCTTTAATGTTTATAAGGTTTGTCATATTTATTTCTGCCATGGTTCTTTACTATAGTGGAAGATATATAGAGGGGGATGCTAGTTTTGATCGGTTTATATATCTGGTGTTAGCATTTGTGTTGTCTATAGTTTTTTTTTATTATTAGTCCTAATTTAATTAGGATTCTTTTAGGATGAGACGGTTTGGGGTTAGTATCTTATGCTTTAGTAATTTATTACCAGAATGAAAAGTCTGCTAATGCTGGGATATTGACTGTTTTGTCTAATCGTGCCGGAGATGTGGCGATTCTTTTAAGAATTGCTCTTATATTCGTTGAAGGAGGTTGAAATTTTATTTTTTATGTATTTTATTTGGATGACAATTTAATGTTGTTAATAAAGATTTTGGTTGTAGTGGCTGCTATAACTAAGAGAGCTCAGATTCCTTTTTCTGCTTGGCTTCCAGCTGCTATGGCTGCGCCGACTCCAGTTTCGGCATTAGTTCATTCTTCAACTCTTGTTACGGCTGGGGTTTATTTGCTTATTCGTTTTAGGTCTGCTTTATCTGAGACAATTTTGCCTATTCTTTTGCTGTTTAGTTCACTGACCATGTTTATGTCTGGTTTGGGAGCTAATTTTGAATATGATTTAAAGAAAATCATTGCCTTATCTACTCTTAGTCAGTTGGGGGTTATGTTAAGAATTTTGTCCTTGGGATTTAAAGACCTTGTTTTTTTCCACCTTTTGACTCATGCATTATTTAAGGCTCTTTTATTTATGTGTGCTGGAGCTATAATTCACAATGTTAAGGAGTATCAGGATATTCGGCTCATGGGAGGTTTGGTAGTTTTTATGCCATTAATTTGTATGTGTATAAATCTTCTACATACAGCCTCTATCAGACAGCCTAAGCCACTGGGTAGAGATACATGGCTTGTATCATCCCTGCTTCGGTAGGGATAGGCCGGTCCTGCAGTGGACCTCAACGGCTGATGACGATATACGGTATAGATAGATAGACAGATAGATATAGATGGATAGATAGATAGATAGATAGATATAGATATATATTATATATACCCCCTGGGGGTAGGGGGGTTTCAAGAATTCTCCCCCAGTATCCCTGCTTGTCGTAAGAGGCGACTAAAAGGGTTGGTGGTGGGTTCGTGCCCCACCTTTAAAACAACTAACTAAAAATACGAACAAGAAGCCTCGGACCTGGATTGATCAAAAGTTGATGTTAAAGGACTGGACAAAGGACTTGTAACGGATCGCAACTTGGAATGTAAGGGGTATGAATGATGAGGTGAAGGAGAGAGAGATTGTATAGGTGCTTGAGGGTGCAAAAGTGGATGTATGTGGATTAACTGAAACTAAATGGCGAGGTGGGAGTGTGAGTGAATGGTAGTATGGATGGGGTATATGGACGGGAGAAGGTGAGAATGAGATGGCGAAAGAAGGAGTGTGTATTGCTGTAAGTAACAGATGGAAGGAGAATATAAGAGAGTATGGATCAGTTGGGTCAAGGATTGTGTGGGTAAAATTGAAAGTTGGACTACAAATGTGGGCAATTGTGTGCGTGTATATGCCAACGGAAGATCGTTGAAGTAGAGTGAGAGAAGAGTTCTGGACAAATGTGGAAGCCTGCTTGGAAAAGTTTGAAAGGAATGAGTGAGTGTTTCTGATTGGAGATATGATTGGAAAAGTAGGGAATGTGAAGGTGAATCAGGTGGTTGGTAAGTGGAGTGTGCCTGCAGAGATGGATGAGAATGGCAGTGCTTTAGTGGACATTTGTGCAGGGAGGGGGTTGGTGGTAGCTAATACCCTCTTCAGGCACAAGATGATCCATAAGTATACATGGAGAGTGTTCAGAAGGGTGGATGGTGAACTGAATGAATGGAAGGCAATGACTGACTATGTGTGTGTGGATGAAAGGATGAGAAGATGTGTAATGGATGCAAGAGTATATCGAGGTTGGGGGAGTGGACTTTCTGACCACCAAGTCCAAACAAAATGAATGAAGAGAAGAAGGGAAGGACAGGAGGAAGTAGTTCTTACAAGGAGGGTAGAAAAGTTACAAGAGGATGGAATAAAGGCTGAATATAAAAGGAAAGTGGAGGAGCGATTGGGTAAATATAGATTGGAGCAGATGGGGGACGTAGAAGGTGTGTGCAAGATATTCACAGAAGAAATCTGTGCAGCATGTTAGGTGGTGTGTGGGGTGAAAAGAAGACGAAAGGGGGTGCAGGGAATAGCATGGTGGACTGAAGAGGTGAGAGAGGCTGTGGCACAAGAGACGAAAGCATATAGTGAGTGGATGAGGAACAGGGGCATCGACGAAGTTGAGAGACGGAAGAGAGAGTTATATGCAGAGAGGAGGAGAGAGGTGAAAAGATTAGTAAGTGAGAGTAAGAAGAGAGTGGATGAGGAATTTGGAAGGAATATGAGTGTAAAGTGGAGGGAATGTAAGAAAATGTTCTGAAAAGAGGTAAAGAGAGTTAGACAGGGTGCCAACGAAGTTAGTTGGGAAGTGAAAGATAAAAATGGTAGATTACTAGTGGAGAAGGGAGAAAAAGTGAACAGTTGGAGACAACACTAATGATTTGTTGAACACAGAGAATGAAAGTAATGCAAGTATAAGTGGCTGAGGAATGGCTGGAAGAAGGACGGTTGTGAGAAGAGAGGAGGAAATCAGTAGGATGGAAGTAGTAGAAGCAATGAAGAAAGTTAAAATGGGGAGTGTGTGGTGAAATGCTGAAGCATGAGGGAGAGATAGTAATAGAATGGATGTGGAAGGTGTGCAGATTGGCGTGGGAGGAGGGTAGAGTCCCGGAGGACTGGAAGTCAGGTATAATTATTCCCCTGTACAAAGGAAAAGGGGAAAAAGAAGTGTGTGGTAATCATAGGGGCATTTGCCTTCTCAGTGTAATAGGAAAAGTATATGGTGGGATACTTATTGACAGAGTTAGGGAAATAACAGAGGAAATAGTTGGAGAAGAACAGGGAGGATTTAGGAAAGGAAGAGGTTGTGTAGATCAGATATTCATTCTTAGATCTTTAGTGGAAAAGTTTCTAGAGAAGGGAAAGAAGTTGTATGCGGTCTTCATGGATTTGGAGATTGCATATGACAGGGTAGATGGGAAGTTGTTGAAGGCAATTAAGAATATGTATGCGGGTGCTAAGGCTGCAGTGCGTGTGGATGGCAAACTGAGTGATTTTTTCCATCTGAAGGATGGATTGAAACAGGGATGTGTCATGTCTCCATGGTTGTTCAATCTTTTTATGGATGGGGTTTTAAAAGAGATACGAGGTCGGGCAGTGGATGTTGGAGCGGCCCTAGTGAGAGGGGGCAGTGTTTGGAAACTCCCTGTACAGTTGTTTGCAGATGATACTGTGTTGTTGAGTGAAGACGCGAAGGGGAGCTGCAAGGCTTGGTATATGAGTTTGGGAGAGTGTGTAAGAATCGGAATTTAAAGGTGAATGTAGGGAAGAGTAAAGTGATGGTCTTCGAGAGAAGTGAAGCTAGTGAATGTACAGTGAGATTGGATATGGAGGATATAGAGAATGTGAGTGCATTTAAGTACTTGGGTAGTGTGATGAGTAAGGATGGAAGTCTGGAGGATGAAGTGCTTGAAAGAGCGCAGCGGGGAATGAAAGTTGCTGGTTCCTTGAAAGCAGTGATAAGAAACAGGGAAGTGGACATGGAAGTGAAAAAGTTGCTACATGACAGTATTGTGATGCCAACTCTAACATATGGAAGTGAAGCTTGGACCCTGTTGGAAGGACAAAAGTCAAGAGTGAAAGCAGTGGAAATGAGTTATTTGAGAGGAGCATGTGGAGTCACATGGAGAGACAGACTGACAAATGAGGAAGTGAAGGAGCGTTGTGGTGTGGTTGTGGACGTGATAGGAAGTGTTAGGAGAAATACGTTAAGGTGGTTTGGGCATGTGGAGAGAATGGAGAGTGAGCGACTGACGAGGAGAGTGTATATGAGTGAGGTGGATGGGGGGAGAGGGAGGGAGAGGCCGAGGATGTGGTGGAGGGATGGAGTGGGGAGGTATAATAGAGAGGGGGGTGTGAGCTGGGAGCAGTGCAGTGAAATGGCGGGAGACAGAGCGACATGGAGGCGATTTGTTTGTGGCCATCCCGTGCGGGATTGAGGCGGGGGGGGGGACATAATCTGGCCGCACTATGGGTGGTACTACTACTCTGCGGCCAGATCGTGTTAGGAAGAATTCCGCCACCGTATTCCCTGCGTGTCGTAAAAGGCGACTAAAAGGGGCGGGGTGAGGGGACTGGGGACCCCCTCCTCTGTTTTTTAGTTCCTAAAAAGAGACAGGCCAGAGAAAGGGATGGGGGATCGAGTTATCCCCGTACCCTGAAGGTTGGGTCTATGAATGTGCGTGGTTGTAGTACGATTGAGGCTAAAAGGGAGGAGATTGGGAGAATGTTTGTGAGAAGAAAGTTGGATGTGTTAGCTTTGAGTGAAACAAAGATGAAAGGGAAAGGTGAGTCTACATTTGGAAGTGTGAATGGAAGATTGTCAGGTGTTGATAGAGGGAGGGCAAGAGAAGGTGTGGCCTTGTTAGTGAGCCCAGAAGTACAGCAGTGTGTGATTGAATGGAAAGAGGTGTCATTGAGACTGATGTGGGTGAAAGCGAAATTTGAACGTGAGTTGTGGGTATTTGTGAGTGGATATGGGCCTGGTAGTGAAAGGGATGAAGAAGAGAAGGAGTCTTTCTGGAATGATGTTGATGAGTGTTTGCAGAGCTTTGGAGCAAATGTGAATGTGGTATTGATGGGGGATCTGAATGCTAGAGTGGGAAAAGTAGCAGTTGAAGGTGTAGTTGGTATGCATGGTGTGCCTGGAAGAAATGAAAATGGGGAACGAATGATAGGTGTGTGTGTGTTGAGCGAGAGATGGTGATTGGGAATACCTTGTTTGAGAAGAAAGATATTTATAAGTATACATGGGTGAGACAGGATGGTGGAAGGGTTGTTGACAGAGCATTGATGGACTATGTGGTTGTTTCCAGGAATGTAATAGGAAGATTGTTGGATGTGAGAGTTTTGAGAGGGGAGGGTGGAGGTATGTCTGACCACTACCTGGTGGAGGGAAAGTTGAGAGTAGGTAAGAGATGGGTGAGAGCTAGGAGAGTTAGGTGTGGCAGGGAGGTTTTGAAAGTGAGTGAGTTGGATAAAAGAGAGAAAATGATAGAGTATCAGGAGAAATTGAGAGATCAGTGGAATGCAGTGAAAGATCAGGAGAGTGGCAGTGTGGAGGAGGAATGGCAGTTGTTTAAGAGTGCTGTGGTGGGGCATGCAGAAGAGGTGTGTGGTGTGAGACGAGTGGGTGGTGGTGTAAGGAAGGGAAGTGAATGGTGGTGCAAGGAAGTAAGTATGGCTGTGGGTGAGAAGAGACATGCATATGAAGTGTGGTTGCAGAGGAGGGATGAGGTGTCATATGAGAGGTATAAGAAAAAGAGGAATAGGGCAAAGAAGGGTTGTGCGTGGTGCTAAAGTGGCAGCAGATGAGAGGTGGGGTAGGCGGATGACTGAGAATTTTCAGGAGAATAAGAAAATGTTTTGGAAGGAGGTGAAAAGGGTGCGAAAGGGAGAGTCTGGGAAGGAGGAGCGAGTAAAAGCAGAGGATGGAAGGATGTTAACTGAGATGGATGCAGTAAGGAAGAGATGGGCGGAGTACTTTGAAAGATTGTTGAATGTAGAGGAGGAAAGGGAGGCTGAGATTGTGGCAGATGGAAGGGTGCAAGGAATAGATGTGTTGGGAGAGTTGAATGAATCCTTGATTACGATGGAGGAAGTGCAAGTGGCAGTAAAGCAGATGAAAACAGGGAAAGCTGCAGGTATGGATGGGTGTGCTGTGGAATGCCTGAAATGTGGTGGAGCAACTATTGTTGACTGGTTAGTAAGATTGTTGAATGTGTGCTTTGTTCAAGGTATGGTGCCAATTGACTGGGCAAGTGCTTGTGTGGTCCCATTATATAAAGGTAAGGGTGACAATTGACTGGGCAAGTGCTTGTGTGGTCCCATTATATAAAGGTAAGGGTGATAAGTATGAATGTACTAGTTTTAGAGGTATAAGTCTGTTGAGTGTGGTAGGTAAGGTGTATGGTAGAGTGTTAATTAAGAGAGTTAGAGAGGGTACAGAGGGAGTGATTGGTGATGAGCAGTGTGGCTTTAGGAGAGGGAGGGGATGTGTGGATCAGGTGTTTGCTGTGAGACAGGTGTGTGAAAAGTATTTAGCGAAAGGTAAGGATGAGTTTTGGGCATTCATGGATTTAGAGAAAGCATATGATAGAATTGATAGGGAGGCTTTGTGGAATGTTTTAAGATTGAATGGGCTTGATGGCAGGTTACTAAAAGGAGTGAAAAGTTTTTATGTAAATAGTAGAGCGTGTGTAAGAGTGGGAAATACTGTGAGTGATTGGTTTCCCGTGAGAGTGGGGCCGCGGCAGGGATGTGTGATGTCGCCTTGGTTGTTTAATATTTATATGGATGGTGTTGTAAGGGAGGTGAATGCAAGAGTGTTAGATGGAGGACTGAGTCTGGTGAATGATGGTAGAGAGTGGAATCTGAAGCAGCTGCTGTTTGCGGATGATACTGCACTGGTGGCTGATTCAGTGGAGAGATTGAGACAGTTGGTAGAGGAGTTTGGAAGGGCGTGTGAAAGGAGGAAACTGAAAATAAATGAGAATAAGAGTAAAGTGATGAAGTGTACGAGGTTGATAGATGGTAGGAGGATGATTATAGTTTTGAATGGTGAGTTGCTTGAGGAGGTTGAGTGTTTTAAGTACTTAGGGTCACATGTTGCTGCGGATGGAAGAATAGATGCAGAAGTGAAGTTTAGAATGAATGAAGTTGGAAAGGTGCTAGGAGGAATGAAAAAAGTGTTTGGATGTCGTTCACTCAGAATGGATGTAAAGAGAAGGCTGTATGAGGGTGTTGTGGTACCGACTGCATTATATGGGGCTGAAACATGGAATATGGGTGTAGCAGAGAGGAAAAGTTTGAATGTAATGGAGATGAGGTGTCTGAGGAGTATGTGTGGAGTGACGCGTATGGATCGA
>JAGKTI010040956.1:0-10322 GCA_018397915.1 Birgus latro
CTATAAGCAGTGAAGAATGCATCAGCTTTTTCACCATTTGGTTGGCATCCTTTACTTTGCAAATCTTGAGTTGAGCCATAAACTCAGCAAGCCACAACTTTTGCAGCTGTGTATGCAGCACAAGGTCAATTATCCCCTCTCGCATGCGAGGTGTCTCGTCTTTCTCCATCCACTTGTCTAAGTACGCAGTGAGATGGTCAAGGAACTGAACAGCTGTCTCCTTTTCCTGGAGACGCACCCCAATGAACTGACTCCTGGCGTCAGCAGCCATGAGACCGTACACTTTGATGAGTGCGGCCTTCATCATCTCATACGTGACATTGTCTCCGTGAATTTTGTGGAGATTATAGAGGGCAGGGCCCTCAAACGAGCTAAGAAACTGTAGCCGCTTTGCTGCCTCATCCAGCTCATACATCTGTGCAATGTCCTTGAAATGAGCTATGAACAGCTCAATTCGCTTGCCTTCCTTGTACGAAGGAAGTTTGAGGCGTGGGGTTGCCAAAACAGGTGCTGGGAGAGCACTCATGGAGCTCGGGTTGGCTGCACTCATTGTGCCCGAAGCCAAGGAGTCTCGCTTGAGCTTCAACACCTCAAGCTCATGTTTCTCACGTGCCTCGCGCTCAGCGCGTTCGTGTTCACAGTCTCTCTCACGTTCCTCGTGCTGAATTTTACGCTCTTCTTGGGCGTCATTCTCATGTTGCTGTTCATAATTGTACTATGAGAGCACATAGTCTTTAATTTGCTGGGGATTGTTAAGCCTCATATCCTTGACTTCCTGTACACATATACTGGTTGCCATGATGGTAACTCAAACTGAGACTGAGTGAACTAAAGACTGATATACTGGCTGCTGTTCTGCAGTCGAATTCTAATACTCAAAAATAAAGAATATAGGCAGTCTGCAAGTTAAACTTGTAAAGAAGGAGAAATAAAAAATTACAACTGGCTGGGAAAACTTACATAAAATTAATGAAGCAAAATCAATAACCACCAGTAAAGCAGTGCCTATAAACTTTAAGGATAGGTAATACCTAGCTATGAGTGAGTGTGGTTATTTCGTTAATAACTTCAAGTCTAGGAGTTCATATCCTGGTGACTTCGCCAGATGTCATGGGGAGAATGGAAATAATTCATGAGAGTGCGAATGAATAGTCAATTAACACAAAAGAAACAACCTTGGAAATCATGTAGTAAATTTTACTTTAATGCTGGCTTACTTCGCAGAATCTCTAACAAGAATTTCATGAACTTACTCAACAGTACACAGCGGAGACTAATCACTCAATAATGCTATATTATTCATACTGTTGGCCTCGGAGAAAGTGAACTCAATAATGCTATATTATTCATACTGTTGGCCTCGGAGAAAGTGAACTCACCCTTGACAATCAATAAATAATAATAATAATAATGGTAAGGTTCTTGCTGGTGCTAACTCCTAGTTGGCACAACGGATTTAAGAATTGATACCAAAGAACTGGCCTGAATACCATTCATGACTAATATGGGAAACTTGTGCAAACTTGGAGAAGCAACTAAAGTGAGCACAATGTGGTGAAATCAGACAAGACTGTTACATTTAACTTAGCTCAGAGGAGAGAACTGTACATTTATAAATTGCAACAAAATAAATTTACTTTACAGGGTTCTCAAGCAAGGGAATACTCTCACTCATGCACTCAAACCAATGGCTAAGTAATCTTGATCCTAGAATAAACAAAGAGCGAAAATACTGGTCAGGGGAGGAAACTGGCCGTGCTTCGAAGTGACTGAGGCTGGTAGTATTAAACAACCTCTTCCCCTTCTCGCGAAGCAACTTTGTGAAGAGGCCCTTTCCAGTTTGATACCTTTAAACCCTGGCCGAGAAGCCTCGCCAAGGAAGGAGACTACGGAAGGGTTGGTATGCTGCGGAGGTGCTATCTGGGAGAGAAAGCGTGAGATTGGTATGCCGGAGGAGAGTAAGTTTGCCTTCATTTGTTTTATGTTTACTCTCTTGTGAGATATATTGCGAAAATAATATGCTAAATCTGAAAAACAACGTCTCCGAATCAGTCCAAAGGTAGGAAATAGATTTAACACTTGATACTTTAATACTTAAGAGGGGCCCAACGGTGGTTAGGATTATGGCAGCTAGAATTTAGTTGTTTTGTTTGGTGGTTCAGTTAGGTTAGAAATTGGTTAGGGTAGGTCAGGTCAGATTATCTAACAGACTTGTACATCATCCCACTTTTCATTAATCTTCAGAATTTTAAGCACGTGGTATAATTTTAAGGCCGTGATTAGGATTATGGCAGTTAGAATTTAGCAGCAACTTCCGTAATCCTAACCATGGTTAGGATTACGGCAGCTAGAATTTAGCTGTTCTGTTTGGTGGTTCAGTTAGGTTAGAAATAGGTTAGGTTAGGTTAGGTCAGGTCAGTTTAGGCTAGGTTAGGTTAATACTGCTACAGTTCAGTTAAAGTCGCTAGAATTTAGCGGTTTTGTTTGGTTTTCAACTATGTTAGAAATATGTTAGGTTAGGTTATTTAGGTTAAGTTATGGCTACCGTAGAAAGGAGGTGATTAGGATTACGACAGCTAGAATTTAGCGGCGATGACAGTAATCTAACCATGGCCTTAAATTATACCACGTGCTTGCCTCTCTGAGGACAGTAATGAAAAGTGGAATGGTGTACAAGTCTGTTAGATAAAGCGCTCTCGGAAATTAGCGGTGAAGTTGCCTGGATCACCACAGTGTGAGACCCAGTTAATGGTAGAAGTCAAGTGCATGTAGCAGTAATTTGATCATAAACGTATAACACAAGTCTCCTAAAACTCTGTAAATAAAGATGGTACCACACAAAAGAAATGATAACAAACATTTCAAAAAATTGCAAATGCATTTCGTGAATGTTAAGGTACTAACTACTTACATGAATATGGTATCAGTATAAAAAAAAAAGATACGAAAATATTCGGGAAGAGGCGGGTGATGCTCCTGCCTCATATTCCAGTACTTTTAACCCCGAGAGACCTCTTCGTGCGCCTCTTCGCTTTAAAACTACGGCTGGAGCGACGAAGAGGTTCCTCATGCGAAGATGTAGTTTAATACTACCACCCTGAGCGTCTGCTGCTCAAGGCGCTGCAACTTGCTGCTCACGTCCACTACTGCCGATCACCAACTCGGTGGGGAGATACGGGAATCGCTGACTGCTAGAGACTTTGTCGCGGTACTGATGAGGGTCCTGCTCCGCACTATGCACGACGACACCTTACTCCCGTGGCTGTCTGACGCTGACTAACTAATGTTCACATTCCCCAACACAGGGGTGTGAGAAATGGGCGTGGCCAACAACTCAACGGTCAGAGGCAAGGCATGGGAACGACAATTACACATAAATATCGCTCAGTGAAATGCACTGTCTATACAAAAAGACAGTCACTTACGAGGCAATGACGAATGTTATGAAAACTCGTTTCAAATGTGAGTGCAAAAGCGAGCGGGTAACTTTACCACTGAGTGAAATTCTATGGGGTTTCAAAATTGTTCAAGCGTTCCCAATATAATACTAATACAATGTCACAAATTCGTATAATTACATAGTCTCACTGATTCGTGACATGGATATCAAACATTCTCATTCCTGGTCAGCAGTACCACTTGCCCGAAGGATAGCTGTGTAATTTACTGTGTTGGTGTGAACTGGTTCCCACTGACAAAACCGGAGTGAATTGTTATGTGAATGTGGTTGTTGTACTGAGTTGCATACTTGGATTATTGAGCACGTGTATTATTGTTGTGAGAATGAATATATACATATTTATTATTTATATGCTGAATTTCCATTTCTTTCTTTCATATAGGATGAAGTCAGGCATTATCGGTTGGACAGTGTCACTATTGGTATGAAACATTCAATTCTTTGACATCATGTAAACCATACACCTCCACATGTCACCACTGCAGTACTAACACCCATCATCCAGTCTAGGACTGTCTTATACAGCACTGGTGTATTAGTACTTGTGAGGGTGTTCCCGCGGCATGCTAGCGGGTCTCATGGCAGATCAGGGAAGTCTGTTTTTTTTTTTTACTTGCATGCTGTTCCCTGCCCCAGCTGGGATTCGTACTCGCGTCCTATGGAACAGGAGACCACCTCTCTATCGACTCGACCACCGGCTACATCTAGTCCTAGTAAACTGGCGATTTTCAGCTGTCCACCAAGTTCTCTCGTCTGTTCCTCTCGCTCCATCGACAGGTTTCGACTCTGACCTTCCATTTGTTCCCAAGTGCGTGGGAAAAAAAAAACGCTCATGTCAGTTTCAGCCCTGTAATTCTGACTGTCATTCACCGTCTGTGTTAGTTCAGTTTCATCAAAGACAAATCGATTAAAAGTAGAATACTCATAAATTTACCTACACATATGTATAATAGCATTAAATACCAACAACGTTTAGGCCAATGTGTTTTTGACTAAGACAAGAACAACTAATTGTCTGATATTCCTACCATGTTTTTATTGTCAATTTATTATCATAGTTGCCGTATAACTTTCATACACCATAGATAGATAGTGGTAGTTTTCGTGTTTTTTTACATCTGATATACCTTGTTGGATATTCACCCTTCTCTTCACCAGCACGGATATACTGTAAAAGTATTTGCATAGATATGACAGACTTAATGACAATATCTTAGAAAGTATATTTCACATTTATGCAACCATGCAGGACTCTGACGAAAGCTTTGCCATTCCTTTCAACAGAGTCTGGTATAAAACTTTAGTATCCATTTGCCCTCTTATGGTTTCTATCTTTCCTTCTGTGCCTTCATCTCTAAATTCCTTTCTGGTCGTTGCTGTTGTAGACGGCCACCACTCTTCTCTTAGAGCTGTAAATAGTGGTGATCCTCTGGTTCTGTCTTATCATCAACTCTGTTTATCTGTCAATTGCCAGACGCCTTAATCCCGTAAAGGGTGGCCACAAACAAATCGCCTCCATGTCATCCCGTCCCCCGTCATTTCGTTGCCCTCCTCCCTGCTCACACCCCCCTCTCTCATATACCTCTCCACTCCATCCCTCCATCTCATCCTTTGCCTCCAACTAAACTCTTCCTTATATTCATCAATGACCTAAGCTGTATATCTAACTCCATCCACTCATACGATAATGACTCCACCCTTCCCCTTTCCATTCGCTTCCCACAGCGTCCACCTTAGCAGTTGCAACACACAAGGGATGAGGCTATGGCACACCTAGTGTCTGACTTGGCTCAAAACTCTGATTGGGGTGAAAATAATCTTGTTGTTTTTAATGCATCAGAAACTTATTTCTTACATCTTTTGGCCATCAAAATCCTATGTTGGAGTATCTTCTTTTTTAACAATGTCCAATTCCACCATGGGTCGTCACAGAGCTTACCTGCACTTAATTCTCCTGGGATTTATCTTAGAGAGATCATATTACTCCTCTTTTAAATTCTGCTTCCATAATACTAGGGTTGCTAAGCCGACTCTGCCTTCTTTACCCCTGCATAGTTGTTGACTTTATGCAGATGTTTTATTCGATCTTGTGTAAAGTACAAATTTTATGTGTGGGGAAGCTCTCCATATACAACCCTTCTCAACAAGGTGGAGTCAAAGGCATTTCGTCTCATTAACTATCCTTCTCTTACCTGCTTCCTTTAGCTTATATCTTTTCGCTGCACTGCAGCATCTTTATTACATCCCTGACACTGCGAGTCCGGTAGTTCCAGGTGTGGATGTTCGTCAAATCATCTCTGGACGTTTCGGTCTGTGTGCACTTGGCATTCGTCATGAGCTAACAGTATCCTCCTAGGGAAAAGGGTAGTCCCGCTAACAGAGTGAAAGTAGAAATTCCTCCTAAAGAATTTCAAGATGCTTTGTTGCTCTAAAGCGTCCATCAATGAGAGAGAGACAGACCCACGCCATGGAGACATACACATCCCCACAAGTTACACTTGACGTGCCTGCTACGTACTTCTTCATAGATGTTATGGGCGTTGCATCTGTTACTGGGAAAGTAGGACAAATGTCATTTGGCGTGCTGTTACACCCATGGTTCTTATGCAGTGGGGTATGTTCTTGGTTCAGTAGGTTTGTCTGTCTATCCTCCTGGGTGTGGAAATCTTACTGAATGGAATATCATAAACATGGAATATATTAAAAACTAGCAGAAGCGGTTTTGAATTATGGCTGAACAAGGTCATTGCTCAAGGACACGGTCAGTTAACTTCATATTACCCGATGCTGACCGAATGTGGTAAAAAGGTTTAGGGTCAACTTCGGATGGACTGAATATTTCGGAACCGTTGGCCAAAGGCAAGGGACACAGGGCAATGGCAGTGATTCAGTCCTTTGTCTCAGCTAGTTTTGGACAAAGCCTAGAAGGAGTTAAGGTCAGATAAGGATGAAGTGATTCAACATAGAGGACAACAATGAAAAGGTCAATGTCGTGAAGACAGGGTCAACGTAAACATCTTTAATCAAATTTGAACCAATATTCGTTCAGTGTTTGAAGGACGGTAATACATATAGTATTTGGATTTTTGGATACTAGGTCTAAGGTAAAGGTTACAGGGTAGAGTCGAAAGCTAAGACCATAGACAAATTGTGTGACTTGGATGTTTTACCCTGAGCTGACCTTATTGCTTTCTTTAAAACCAACTTTACATGCACCTGGAATGTCTTTTAATTTACAGGACAATTTTACATGTGCTTCATATCACTTATCTGTCGATCGTCTTGGGCCGTGGTCTTCATTGGTGGTCGTCCCCCTGGGTTGTTGTTCAGGTCTCCACTTCCTGCTCAGCGAGTCAGGCATAATGAATCTGTTGTCTTTGATATTTCAAGGGTGCTGGCCATCTCCACTGTAGACTTCCATTCTCGCCTGCCAAGAGTTCGCCCTCGAAGGACGGGAGTGCATTGGTGCCCGTTCATTGTTTACACATCTGACCCTTAGAAGGATTGTAATTTGCCTCGACGCCTTAGTTTGTGATAAGTATCGGTGACGTTCCCTTTGTATGTAGCATTGTATTACACACACACACACATACACACACACACACAAACACACACACACACAAACACACATATCTATGTATCTATCTATATAGACGGGGAGGACACAATCTGGCCGCACTGTGGAGTGGTACTACTACTCTTCGGCCAGGTTGCGTTAGGAGGAATTCCGCCACAGTATTTCCTGCGGTGTCGTAAAAGGTGACTAAAAGGGTGGGGTGAGGGGACCAGGGACCCCCTGCTCTGTTTTTTTTTTTTTTCAAAAAAGAGACAGGCCAGAGAAAGGGATGGGGGATTGAGTTATCCCCGTTCCCTGAAGGTTGGGTCTATGAATGCGTGAGGATGTAGTACGATTGAGGCTAAAAGAGAGGAGATTGGGAGAATGTTTGTGAGAAGAAAGTTGGATGTGTTAGATTTGAGTGAAACAAAGATGAAAGGGAAGGGTGAGTCTATATTTGGATGTGTGACTGGAAGATTGTCAGTTGCTGATAGAGGAAGGGCAAGAGAAGGTGTGGCCTTGTTAGTGAGCCCGGAAGTACAGCAGTGTGTGATTGAATGGATGGAGGTGTCATCGAGACTGATGTGGGCGTAAGCGAAATTTGAACGTGAGTTGTGGGAATTTGTGAGTGGATATGGGCCTGGTTGTGAAAAGGATGAACAAGAGAGGGAGTCTTTCTAACATGATGTTGACGAGTTTGCAGAGATATGGAAAGAGCGAATGTGAATGTGGTAATGATGGGAGATCTACATGCTGGAGTGGGAAATGTAGCAGTTGAAGATGTAGTTGGTATACATTGTGTACCTGGAAGAAATGAAAATGAGAAACGAATGCTGGAGATGTGCTCTGAGCGAGAGATGGTGATTGGAAATACCTTGTTTTAGAAGAAAGATATTTATAAGTATACATGGGCGAGACAGAAGGGTGGAAGGGTTATAGATAGAGCATTGATGTACTATTTGGTTGTGTCCAGGAATGTAATAGGAAGGTTGTTGGATGTGAGGGTTTTGAGAGGAGAGGGTGGAGATATGTCTAACCACAACCTGGTGGAGGGAAAGTTGAGACTAGGTAAAAGATGGGTGAGAGCTAGGAGAGTTAGGTATGGCAGGGAGGTTTTGAAAGTAAGTGAGTTGGATAAAAGAGAGGAAATGATAGAGAATCAGGAGAAATTGAGAGATGAGTGGAACACAGTGAAAGATCAGGAGAATGGCAGTGTGGAGGAGGAATGGCAGTTGTTTAAGAGTGCTGTGGTGGGGCATGCGGAAGAGGTGTGTGGTGTGAGACGAGTGGGTGGTGGTGTAAGAAAGGGAAATGAATGGTGGTGCGAGGAAGTAAGTATGGCTGTGGCTGAGAAGAGACGTGCATATGAAGTGTGGTTGCAGAGGAAGGATGAGGTGTCATATGAGAGGTATAAGGAAAAGAGGAATAAGGTGAGAAGGGCTGTGCTGGATGCTAAAGTGGCAGCAGATGAGAGGTGGGGTAGGTGGTTGACTAATAATTTTCAAAAAAATAAGAAAATGTTTTGGAAGGAGGTGAAAAGGGTGTGAAAGGGAGAGTCTGGGAAGGAATAGTGAGTAAAATCAGAGGATGGAAGGATGTTAACTGAGATGGATGCAGTAAGGAAGAGATGGGCGGAATATTTTGAAAGATTCTTAAATATAGAGGATTAAACGCTGAGAATGTGACAGATGGAAGGGTGCAAGGAATAAATGTGTTGGGAGAGTTGAATGATTCTTTGATCACGATGGAGGAAGGGCAGGAGGCAGTAAAGCAGATGAAAACAGGAAAAGCTGCAGGTATGGATGGGTGTGCTGTGGAATGCCTGAAATGTTGTGGAGTGACTATAGTTGACTGGTTAGTAAGCCTGTTGAATGTGTGTTTTGTGCAAGGTTTGGTGCCAATTGAATGGGCAAGTGCTTGTGACGTCCCTTTGTATAAAGGTATGGGTTGATAAGTATGAATGTACTTGCTTTAGGGGTATAAGTCTGTTGAGTGTTGTAGGTAAGGTAGGTAAGGTGTATGATAGAGTATTAATTAAGAGAGTTAGAGAGGGTACAAAGGGAGTGAATGGTGAGGAGCAGTGTGGCTTTAGGAGAGGGAGGGGATGCATGGATCGGGTGTTTGTTGTGAGACAAGTGTGTGAAAATTATTTAGCGAAAGGTAAGTATATGTTTTGGGCATCCATGCATTTAGATAAAGCATATAATAGAATTGATTGGGTGGCTTTGTGGACTGTTTTAAGATTGTATGGACTTTATGGCAGGTTACTAAATGGAGTGTAAAGTTTTTATTTAAATAGTAGAGCGTGTATAAGAGTGGGAAATACTGTGAGTGATTGGTTTCCCGTGAGAGTGGAGCTGTGGCATGGATGTATGATGTCGCCTAGGTTGTTTAATATTTATATGGATAATATTGTAAGGGAGGTGAATGCTACACTGTTAGGTGGAGGATGATACTGCAATGGTGGCTGATTCAGAGGAGATTTTGAGTTAGTTAGTAGAGGAGATTGAAAGGGTGTGTGAAAGGAGGAAATTGAAAGTAAATGAGAATAAGAGTAAAGTGAAGAAATGTACTAGGTTAGTAGATGGTAGGAGGATGAATATAGTTTTGAATGGTGAGTTGCTTGAGGAGGAAGACTGTTTTAAGTATTTATGGTCACATGCTGCTGTGGATGGAAGAATAGATGCAGAAGTGAAGTTTGAGTGATTGAAGTAGGAAAGGAATAGATGTAAAAAGAAGGCTGTATGAGGGTATTGTGGTACCGACTGCATTAAATGGGGCTGATACATGGAATAAGGGTGTAGCAGAGAGGAAAAGTTTGAATGTAATGAAGATGAGGTGTCTGAGGAGTATCAGTGGAGTGACACATATTGATCGAGTGAGAAATTATGAAGTGTGAAGGAGAATTTGAGTTGTTCGGGAGATGGCTGATCGAGTTGAGCAGTGGGTGTTGCGATGGTTTGGGCATATGGAGAGAATAGATAATGAGCAATTGGTGAAAAAAAGATAACTAGATCTGATGTGAGAGGTGTAAGGCTGAGAGGAAGACAACGAGTAGGATGGATAGACAGTGTGAAGAGAGCGTTGGATGTGAGAGGGTTGTCTGTTGAGCAATGAAGAGTGGCTGTGCATGATAGAAATGAATGGAGAGAAATTGTGAATGAGTAAATGACGACACAGCCCTGAGGGAATATTCTCCCGCATTTTGTCTGATCAGCTGATCAGGTCAGGTGCGGGTAAGGGGATGGGTCTATTATGTTGTGGCAGAGGTAAACCAGCTCTGTTGTCGGGCCCTGCTGCGGATGT
>JAGKTI010040957.1:0-10322 GCA_018397915.1 Birgus latro
AAAAAAGAATGATGTTGGCAAAAAAGCGTCAATACTTTCCGCGCCTAATGTATATATATATATATATATATATATACTCACATACATTCACAAACATACATACAGTAGAAGTCCTGCATTCCGAGCATCAATAATCCAAATATCCCAATACTCCAAGTTTTTCAAATTATTAATTCTAATTATGCTTAGCCTGGAGATATCCTCAGTGCCAAGTGGGATTTATCTCTCAGTTCCTAGTAATTCATAATCTGTAAGATAATGTGTTTTATTTTGTTCTAATAATTTTTTTGTATGTTTCTTTTTATTTTGTATATATAGTACTAATGGTTAAGTTTTCACTGAGTTTAAGTCTTATCATCCCCCTAAGGAGAATTCATCATGAGGTTGAGTGGCCGACAAGGTGTGAGGACAGCTTCTGTGCGGCTAATGGCCTGCTCTGCCTCTGGCCAGGCGTGACTTGTGGCCGACTCCTGGATTGCACAGGAGAGGACAGCTTCAGTGCGGCTAATGGCCTGCTCTGCCTCTGGCCTGGCGTGACTTATTGCTCACGTGCTCTTTAACCCTTTAACCACGGGGTTGTCGGAGGCGCGCCGTGCCCTTCCCGCAGGGATATTCACACTCCGACTGACTTTTTAAAAATATTTTAGTCCTAGAATATTATAATTCTATTTATCTATCTATTGCCAGATGCCTCAATCCCGCATGGGGTGGCCACAAACAAATCGCCTCCATGTCACTCTGTCCCCTGCCATTTCACTACCATGCTTCCAACTCACACCCCCCTCCCTCATATATTTCTCCACTCCATCCCTCCATCTCATCCTTGGCCTCCCCCTCCCTCTCGCCCCCTCCACCTCACTCACATACACTCTCCTTGTCAGTCTTTCACTCTCCATCCTCTCCACATGCCCAAACCACCTTAACGTGTTTTTCCTAACGCTTCCCATCACGTCCTCAACCACACCACAACGCTCCTTCACTTTCTCATTTCTCATTTGTTAGTCTGTCTCTCCGTGTGACTCCACATGCTCCTCTCAAATAACTCATTTCCACTGCTCTCACTCTTGACTTCTGTCCTTCCAACAGGGTCCAAGCTTCACTTCCATATGTCAGAGTTGGTATCACAATACTGTCATGTAACAACTTTTTCACTTCCATGCTCACCTCCCTGTTTCTTATCACTGCTTTCAACGAACCAGCAACCTTCCTTCCCTGCTGCACACTTTCAAGCACTTCACCCTCCAGACTTCCATCCTTACTCATCACACTGCCCAAGTACTTAAATTCACTCACATGCTCCATATCTTTCCCATCCAATCTCACTGTACATTCAATGGTTTCACTTCTCCCGAAGACCAAACACTCTCTCAATAGGGCCGCTCCAACATCCACTGCCTGACCTTGTATCTCTTTTATAACCCCATCCATATCCAGATTGAACAACCATGGAGACATGACACATCCTTGTTTCAATCCAACCTTCAAATGGAAAGATTCACTCAGTTTGCCATCCACACGCCATGCAGCCTTAGCACCCTCATACATACTCTTCACTGCCTTCAACAACTTCCCATCCACTCCATATATTCTTAATACCTTCCACAAACCTTGTCTGTCCACCCTGTCATATGCTTTCTCCAGATCCATGAAGGCTGCATACAACTTCTTGCCCTTCTCTAGAAACTTTTCCACTAAGGATCTAAGAATGAATATCTGGTCTACACAACCTCTTCCCTTCCTAAAACCTCCTTGTTCTTCTCCAACTAATTCCTCAGTAATTTCCCTAACTCTGTCAATAAGTATCCTACCATATACTTTTCCTATTACACTGAGAAGGCAAATGCCCCTATGATTACCACACACTGCTTTTTCCCCTTTTCCTTTGTACAGAGGAATAATCAGAGAAGAGGGAGAGTGGCCATGTGCAGTTTGCCACAAGGGTGTGGGAAGCAATTCCATCTTGTGTAGTGTTTGTGATATGTGGGTGCACAAGAGATGTAGTGGTATTAGAGGTAGACTGCGAGATGATGCTGATTTCATGTGTGCGGCGTGTCAGGGAGAGCAGGTGGAGATTGTTAGGCGTGAGAGGGTTGAACTCGCACGTAAGTCTCTTGAGTGTAAGGAAGCGTTTCGTTATTTGGGAGACATGTTATATGCCAGAGGTGGGGCTGGAGTTAGCACGGCTGCTAGGGTTAGAAGTGGTTGGAAGAAGTTCAGGGAGCTGTTGCCTCTCCTGAGATTGAGAGGACTCTCCTTACGTGCTAAGGGGTCTTTGTATGCAGCATGTGTTAGGAGTGTGATGCTGTTTGGTAGTGAGACCTGGGCAGTAAAGGAAGAGGATATTCGCAGGTTTAAACGTACAGAAATGACAATGTTTAGGTGGATGTGCAGTGCGTCCCTGCGTGCAAGGCCTGGGGGGGCTGGGTTTACAATGGAAGAGTTCAGAGGTAGGATGGGACTGGAGTGTATTGGTGTTGTGATGAGGAGATGTAGGCTGAGGTGGTTTGGACATGTGGAGAGGATGGGGGGATGATAATTGGGTACAGAGGGTGAGAGGTGTTAATATTGGGGGAGGGGTAGACCGAGAAAGACATGGGACGAGGTCATTAAGTGTGACTTAAGGGTTAAGGGACTGAACAGGGAGGCTGCCAGGGATCGAGCAGCGTGGAGAGCCGCCATTAGGTGACCAAGGCCGATGCATGCAAGCATGTTGGAGCCTTCAAAAACGAAAACGAAAACGACTTCCAATCCTCCGGGACTCTACCCTCCTCCCAAGCCAATCTGCACACCTTCCACATCCATTCTATTACTATCTCTACCCCATGCTTCAGCATTTCACCACACACTCCATCAATTCCTGGGGCTTTCCCCATTTTAACTTTCTTCATTGCTTCCACCACTTCCATCCTGGTGATTTCTTCCTCTCTTCTCACAACCCTCCTTCTCCCTGCCATTCCCCAGCCACTTATACTTGCATTACTTTCATTCTCTATGTTCAACAGTTCATTAAAGTGTTCTCTCCATCTGTTTACTTTTTCTCCCTTCTCCACTAGTAATCTACCATTTTTATCTTTCACACCTCCACTGACTTCGTTGGCACCCTGTCTAGCTCTCTTTACCTCCTTCCAGAACATTTTCTTACACTCCCTCCACTTTGCACTCAAATTCCTTCCAAATTCCTCATCCATATGCATATGGCACATACCTTCAGCTTTCTCCTGGGTTGTTTTTTAGCAATTGTCGACTACCGTAGGACTTGTGGAGACTTCTGAAGTTGGGTAACTAAGTCTCCACTTTACACTTCCCGACATCCCGTAATATGAATACCACTGCCTGATATTATCATTAGAAGCACTATTCAATGATTTCCAAGTAGTTTGGAATCCATACTCCCCCCCAAAAAAAAACACTGTGAAAGCAATGTAAAATACGAGCGCAAACGAGCATCACACTCGCGATAGTTTGCCGCTTGTACTCTGTCATTTCTTATTCATTCACACACTCACACTTTATTATTTCTAGTACTTTATTACACTTATATATAGCTACAGTCCTTTACTGCTTCGCATATGATGTTTAGTATGGGCAGAGGTCACAGGGCCTTTTATAATGGACGCAAAAGTGGAGGAAATGGAGGGGCGCGACTGTGACGTGATTCCACCTTGAAGGACGACAGTGAACTGAATGAGGTATGTATCTTGGTAGCCAAGAGTTGAAAATGTCAGCTGCTAATGTATATGATATGAAATAAATCGCAGGAAATCTAGACAATACATAATAAATTAGGTAGTTCCAGGTGAATATAAATATCACTCAGGCTTCTCCCTTCCTTTCTTATATAAATTTATATTACGAGAATAGGTCATACGGCATTTTTCAAGGGAAAAAAAGCATGGGAAATTAGCGAACGAGTGCAGGTTGGATGTTGCCATGTGATAATTAGCCAATTCCAGGTATGACAGTATCAATTACCTTATTTTTTTTAAATTATTTTGTATAAGAATAGGGCATAGACCTCATTTCAATGGATGAAATCAGTGGAAAACTCCGGGGAAGATTTGCGCAGCGCAGAGCGGCTGTGCAGACAACATGAGAGAGAAATGGAGGGGAGTGTAGAATGGGGGAAAATGGCTAAATTTTCAACAATGGATGGGAGTACTGATGACATTAGCAGCTCTGACTATTATTGGACATTGGCAGTACTGATAGATGATACAAGTCACCACTGGAAAGCCTGGGCGAATTCAAAACAACACAGAATCACCAAAGTGACGATCCGTGGTTTGATCCATTGTGCCCGACTGCCACAAGAGTAACGACCCGCGGTTAAGGGGTTAATAAGATCACGCTACCCTAGTTCTCTTATTCTCAAAGCCCCAGAAGTCCTCATCATTCTTCCTGGTGGAATAAATTCCCAGCTACACTGTGTGGTGGCAGCCTATTCTCTAAATCTCCAATTCTTTATGGTAAGTCAAAATTGAGAGCTCTACACTAGTCAAGATTGGAAGCCCTACATATAAAATTTAATAACATGTGTCTGTCTATTTGTTCACTATACTGTCCACCACATGGCCCCATTAATAGTGATGCTTTGAATTCAGTATCTGAACATCTTCGGGAATAAGCTATTGCTTGGCGACTTTAACGCCCATCACTATCAATGGGGTAGCTTGAGGATCGATGGTCGTGGGGATCAAGTAGCTGACCTAATACTACAGCCAATCTCTGTCTTCTAAACGATGGAAGAGCAACTCGTGTAGATGATCATACTGGTAACTTTTTGGCCACTGACTTGTCTCTGGCCTCCCAAGGTATACATCAAGATTTCTTGTGGGACCCCTATGATGATTCCTTGGGAAGAGATCATTTACCCATCTGTCTTTCTTATACACTCGACATTGTTTCAGACCCCCCACCTCCAAAATTTATCTATAAGAAAGCCGATTGGGGATCCTTCTCAAGGATCGTCAATTTAGATATATCAGGGAGACCACAGATGTTAAGGTAGAAAATCTAACCAATTCCATAATACACACAGCTGAGGCTGCTATTCCCAAGACTTCTACAGTTCATACGAAGCAGAGAGCACATTGGTGGTCGCCGGATTGCCGACAAGCATTTAGGAAACGCAATATGATTTTTAGGGTGGCAAATCAGGTGAAGAGAGATAATCGGGACATTGTAGGTGAGCAGTGTGTGAAGAATGATGATGGAAGGGTAGTGGTGAGCAGTGAGGATATTAAAGATGCATGGAGAGAGCTTTATAGCCGATTGCTGAATGAGGAGTTTGATTGGGATAGAGAAGGTTTGGAGCCCGCTGATCCAGTGTTTGGCCCTTGGCCTTTGATTGACGCTGCTACTGTGAGTGAGGCAATAGGCAGGATGCATGTGGGGAAGGCGGCAGGTGTGTCTGGGTTGACTGCCGAAATGTTGAAGGCCTCAGGAGATACTGGGGTGAGGTTAGTCACTGACCTGATAAATAGGATTATATATGAGTGTGTTGTCCCAGATGATTGGCTGAGGAGTGTAATTGTACATGTGTACAAAGGAAAGGGTGATGCCCTGGAAAGGGGAAATTACAGAGGTATAAAGCTCTTAGATCAGATAATGAAAGTAATGGAGAGAGTTCTAGAAGGTATGATTAGAGAAAGAGTGAATATCGATGAGATGCAGTTTGGGTTTATGCCAGGCAGGGGGACCACTGATGCCATATTCATTGTTCGACAGCTTCAGGAAAAATATATTGGAAAGAAAAGGGAATTGTATTTTGTTTTTGTTGATTTGGAAAAGGCCTTTGACAGAGTCCCTAGAGAGGTGGTGAAGTGGGCAATGAGAAAGCTAGGGTTGGAAGANCCATGTGCAGTTTGCCACAAGGGTGTGGGAAGTAATTCCATCTTGTGTAGTGTTTGTGATAAATGGGTGCACAAAAGATGTAGTGGTATTAGAGGTAGACTGCGAGATAATGCTGATTTCATGTGTGCGGCATGTCGGGGAGAGCAGGTGGAGATTGTTAGGCGGGAGAGGGTTGAACTTGCAGGTGAGTGTCTTGAGTGTGTGGAGGAGATTTGTTATTTGGGAGACATGTTATGTGCCGGAGGTGGGGCTGGAGTTAGCTCGGTTGCTAGGGTGAGAAGTGGTTGGAAGTTCAGGGAGCTGTTGCCTCTCCTGACATTGAGAGGACTCTCCTTACATGGTAAGGGGTCTTTGTATGCAGTATGTGTTAGGAGTGTGATGCTGTATGGTAGTGAGACCTGGGCAGTAAAGGAAGAGGATATTCGCAGATTTAAATGTACAGAAATGACAATGATTAGGTGGATGTGCTGTGCGTCCCTGCGTGCAAGGCATGGGGGGGCTGGGTTTACGATTGAAGAGTTAAGAGGTAGGATGGGACTGGAGTGTATTGGTGTTGTGATGAGGAGAGGTAGGCTGAGGTGGTTTGGACATGTGGAGAGGATGGGGGATGTTAATTGGGTACAGAGGGTGAGAGATGTTAATACTGGGGGAGGGGTTGGGAGGGGTAGACCGAGAAAGACATGGGACGAGGTCATTAAGTGTGACTTGAGGGTTAAGGGATTGAACAGGGAGGCTGCCAGGGATCAAGAAGCATGGAGAGCCGCCATTAGGTGACCAAGGCCGACGCATGCAAGCATGTTGGAGCCTTCAAAAACGAAACGAAACAAAACGAATGCAAGGAAGGCAACATTCCTTCTTACTCTTAGGGGAGGTAAATTGTTTGTAATAGCAGGATTATTAATAATTCCAACAGCTTTCTTCTGAATTTTGTCTAGTTGTTTTCATGCAACCTCTCCACATCCTTTCCACAAGGGTGAGCAATATTGAAGCTGAGAGTGTGAATGACTCTTGTAAATTAAAGCTATCTGCTCGTCAGTCAAGAAGATACGGACTCTGTATAATAATCCATTTCTTTGAGGCGGTTTTAGCAAGTGATCTGACATGAGAAGTCCAGCTGAGGGCACTGTTAAGAGAGACACTGAGAATTTCAATACTTTTGGAGATGGAAATATTAGTAGCATTAAAGGTAATATATGAATCAGGCAACATCTGTCTATTAGTAAATTGTATAT
Organism: Birgus latro; assembly: GCA_018397915.1. Lineage (NCBI taxonomy): Eukaryota > Metazoa > Arthropoda > Malacostraca > Decapoda > Coenobitidae > Birgus > Birgus latro. Next base: position 7,086 of record JAGKTI010040957.1, read on the forward strand.
ATTTGGTTTTACCAGCATTAAATGAGACAAGGTTGTTTTGTCCCCACTCACTGATCATAGATAAGTCTTGATTTATGGAGATGGCTGAGCTGAGTTGAGAATTGGAGATATCAGACTTTGTAAACTGGTGTCTGAGTGTGAACGAACTGTGAAATGTTGAGTCATCTGCATATGAATGGATGGGATTGTGGGTAACATATAAGAGATCATTAATATGAACCAGGAACAGGGTTGGCGCCAGAACTGATCCCTGTGGCACGCCGGCGTTAATTGAGTGGAAATTGGAAAATACATCATCAACTCTTATTTTTCTGTTGCTGAGATATGAGGGAAGCAGGGGGACAAAAGACGTTAGTCCATAACAAGGGAGTTTGGACAGCAGGGAACGATGCCATACTCTGTCGAAAGCCTTGGAAATATTAAGGCCTACTGCGTGATTTCCTCCATATAGGTCGATTTTTTGATGGATGGTATGAGTCAGGAGACTGAGTATGTCACTGGTGGATCTTTCATGTCGAAAACCATATTGTTTATCGCTAATTAAGTTGTTGGATTCAAGGTGTTTAACTATGTGCTTATTGATTAAAATTTCAAATACTTTACCAAGAGAAGATGTGACAGCTATCTGTCTGTAATCAGAAGGGTCAGAGGAACTTCCTTTCTTTGGAATTGGGTGGATATTGGCTTCTTTCCATGAATTAGGGAATGAAGAAGTACGTATGCATAGTCTGAATAATTTAGCAAGAACAGGTGCGAGTTCTGGGAAACACTTTTTCAAAACAATTGGAGGAATTCCATCTGGGCCAGGAGCTTTGTTGGTAGGTAAATTGTCTAGGATGGATTTTACATAACTTGTCTGTATTTTAAGTGGAACAATTTCAGGAGAGTCAAGTTTTAAATACAGGGACATTCTGGCTGACTTCCTCTAAGATAGAATTTCTGGCAAATGTACTGGAAAGATATTTGCTTTCCTATGTGGGTCATTTGTAATGCTGCCATCTGAAGACTTTAGTGGGGGAATGGATGATGACTTGTTAATATTATTATTGAAAGAATTAAGAGTTGACCAGAATATTCTATTGCCATTAGGGTTGTTAAGTAGTTTTGATGCTTGATTATAAAGAAAGTTTCATTTAGCAAGATTTACTACAGCTTTTGCAAATTTAAGCTGACAGAGTGATTCAGATGTTTTTGATTTTAAGTAAGTGTTATACGCCAATGACTTTTGGGCTGTTACTCTTGCACAGTTGTTATCAAACCATTTTGGAAAGTTCAGTCTTTTAGTGAACTGTTGACTTGGTATGAACAAGTCCATACCAGCTAGTATAAAATCACTAATATGGGACTGGGTAGAACTGGCATCACTAGAGAAGAAAGACTGCCACGGAATATCAGCAAGATAATTTCTAAATCCATCCCAGTCTGCCCTATCAAAGTGCCAATGGGTCACCCTGACAGGTTCAGAATGAGGAGGTTTGGGGGGGCTAGCTAATGATGCTTTAATGAGATTGTGTTCAGAGGATCCAAGTGGTGACAGTACCTCTATCCTGTATTGAACTGGATTACTTGTCAGGAATAGATCCAAGAGATGGGCATTATGGTCAAGATTATCTGGTATTCTGGTTGGTTGCTTTACAAACTGTGTGAGATTAAACGATTCTGCAAACAGCTCGCACTCTAGACCAGCATCATCAGTCCTGGCAGAATGCAATAACCATTCAACATTATGTACGTTAAAATCACTGAAAATGGAAATTTCGGTATTAAGTGCAAGGTTGAGGTTACTCAACTGTGTGGATACTGAGTCAAATACACTGGGTTCTGAAGAGGCACTGGGAGAGCGATAGACTACACAGATATACTTGATAATATTTAGATATTTAGTTTGTACAATGAGTAATCAAAATTGGATGATGTGAAGTTTACAATGAGTAATCAAAATTGGATGAAGTGAAGTTTACAATGAGTAGTCAAAATTGGATGAACTGAAGTTTAAGATAGTATCAATTGCATATTGAGATTTGATATAACAACAGGTGACGCCCTTGTTACAGAAGTTTGTGAGAAGATGGTAACCAAGAAAACAGAACGGGGATATTTCAGTAAAGGGTGAGATTTGTGGTTCTGTGAGGAATAGGGACAGAGGGGATATGGACTGTAGGAAAAAATGAACTGAATTCAGGTTGGTCCAGAGGCCACGGATGTTGGTAAAGAATAAAGCCACACCTTCACTTTTCTGCTGATGAGTAAGATTGGAAATTGCAACAGCCGCTGCCGGCACAGTTGCTTAATGGCGACCAGGAGGACCCTGTGCTGACAGCCCTACCGTGCCGGTGGTGGCAGACCAAGGTACCATCTCGTGTGATAGCAGTACTGCAGCGCCCATTACTAAACGGAGTGTGAATAGAGAGTGTGATGTCTTATGTGCATGTAGGGTGGGGTAGACAGTTGAAAACAGAGGTACAGGTATTAAGAGAGTTTGCTGGCCTACTCTATGTGTAAATGAGGCACTGAAAATGTCCAGGAAAGGGAGATGGTCAGGATCGAGTCCTGATGGCTGGTGAAACGGGAGCTCCAGCTTTCCCTATCACCAGCTTACCATCCACGTCGGGAGTACTGCCTTGGTCGACTGGTGCTACAGTCCACACAATCCCTCCACCTCATCCTTGCCCTCTCCCCCTCCCTCACTTGCATACATTCTCCTTGTCAGTCTCTTACTCTCCATCCTTTCTACATGGCCACATTACATAAAGATAACAGTTGAAAAAGCTGTGAAAAAACCCTAACTGTGGGACTGTATGGGATAGTCTATGAAAATAATTTTACATAAGGTGCTACATTCCTATTTCACCTTACCTTTCATTGTGGAAGTATGCTGATGGCTATTTTTTCATAATAATATTGTGCCATCTTACCTTATTTGAAAGCAGAGATGGTACTTATACAGTAAGACCTCACTATAACGGACTAATTGGGGCTCAGGCCAGTCCGAAATATGCGATTTTCCGATAAAAGCAACATCCGGACTTCTCTATCTATCTATTGCCAGACGCCTCAATCCCGCACGGGGTGGCCACAAACAAATTACCTCCACGTCACTCTGTCCACTACCATTTCACTACCACGCTCCCAACTCACACCCCCCTCTCTCATATACCTCTCCACTCCATCCCTCCATCTCATCCTCGGCCTCCCCCTCCCTCTCGCCCCCTCCACCTCACTCACATACACTCTCCT
>JAGKTI010040959.1:0-10322 GCA_018397915.1 Birgus latro
CAGAGGGTGAGAAGTGTTAATATTGGGGGAGGGGTTGGGAGGGGTAGACCGAGAAAGACATGGGACGAGGTCATTAAATGTGACTTAAGGGTTAAGGGACTGAATAGGGAGGCTGCCAGAGATCGAGCAGCGTGGTGAGTCGCCATTAGGTGACCAAGGCCGACACATGCAAGCACGTTGGAGCCTTCAAAAACGAAACGAAACGATTCTGTTGTATGCACTTGCAATGTTGCTGAGCTGCAATCATCTTCCCACCCTCTTTTATACTACACTTCATTCTTGTTCCCTAATATCATTAGTATTTTACTACTTTGAAGATTCTTTGAGGTTTGCATGCACTGATAGCGCTTGGCTTCATTTGGGCATTTTTGCTGGTCACTTTTCCTTCATCTCAGTATTGCCAGTTTTAAGGGTGTGTAAAAGAGTGCTGCTGCACAAGGCTCCTATACCTTGAGAGGTTCTACACTGTCAGTGTACCACCTAACACAGGAAAAAAAGAAAAGGAAAAAAATTACACTTGTTATTGTTGCGTAACCCTGGTCCAATTGACTGAGCAGACCTGGTGACCAAGCAGTTGCCCTTAGTGTGGGATGTGCTGTGCATTCTGCCATTATGTATGTCATGCTGTGTAGGCCTATTCTGCATGTGGGGTTTGTATCTGTGATTCCACCCAATCTGAATCAAAAGTGAGAAAGGCTGGGTGATGTCCTGGTCTCCCTAGCTAGGTGACCTCTGTCAGTTGTATTTAAGGATATTTCCAGTGGTTGGATGTCGTGAGGAGGAGTTTGTAGTATAGTCCATCCATCCATTATCCAATCCTATGTCGCCCCACAGAGGAACGTAGGAGCCCGGGGCTAGGCAAGTTGGTCCTGACATTTAAGATGAGAGTGACCAGCCTCACTCATCCCTGGGTGGCATTACATGAGCAATATACCTTTACCTAATTGTATCATACAGGATCTGAGCTAAGCTCATGTTGTCCTGTCTTGTTTTTACAAATTTTTATTATCTAATCTAGATTTAAATACATGGATGCTCTCTGCTCACACCACCTCTCCCTCGAAATTATTCCAGTTGTCTATAGTTCTGTTTGGAAAATTAAATTTCTTTACATCACTGAGGCATCGACTCCTCTTCAGCTTGAATTCATGTCCTCTTGTTCTTCCATCATCTTTCACAAAGAGGCCTTTACATCACTGAGGCATCGACTCTTCTTGAGCTTGAATTCATGTCCTCTTGTTCTTCCATCATCTTTCACAAAGAAGTACTCTCTGCCCACACATTCTCTTCTTACTCCTCTAAACATTGCATTCAAATCTCCCCTCACCCTTCGTTCTCCCAGGGTTGGCAATTTCTGCTTTTCCAATCTCTCCTCATAAGACAACTCCCTCAAGCCTGGTGTCAATTTTGTGGTTATCCTTTGTATTCTTTCTAGTTTACTGGTGTGCTTTTTCAAGTGTGGTGACCATATCACTACATATTCCATTCTCAGTCATATCGTGGTTACTATTAACTCTCTCAACATCTCTTCATCTATATAATTAAATGCCACTCTCATGTTAGTCAGTAACCCGTAAGTTCCTACAGTAATCCAGTTTATATGTTTCTCTGGCGATAGGTTATCCTGTATTGTCACACCAAGGTCCTTTTCTTCTTTTGCCTTTGTTATTATTTCATCTCCCATCCTATACACATACCTTGGTCTCTTATCTGACTCCCATTTCCAATACATGACATTTGTTAGTATTGAATTCCATTTTCCATGTATGACTTCACTTATAGAGTTTATCTAGATCTTTTGGCAGTTGACAATTTACTTCTGTAATATGTTTCATAATTATTGCATCATCAGCAAATAAATTCATATAAGTACTCAACCCTTTAGGCTTGTCATATTATATCAAGAACATGATTGGGGCCAACATTAAACCCTGGGGCACTCCATAAGTTACCTTCTTCCACCGGGAAAATTTATCTCTAATTATAGTTCTCATTTGTCTTTCTGTCAAATAATTTTTCATCCATTTCATCAATTTCCCATGTATACCTCCATAGGTTTTCCTTTTCCATAATAACCTGTGCGGCATTCTGTCAAAAGCCTTCTTTAAATCCAGGTAAATGCAGCCTACCCATCCTTCCCTTCCTTGAACAATGTCTAATCACTCTGCTATAGGAGCTCAACAAGTTCATAACACAAGATGACCCTTCTCTAAATCCAGATTGCTTGGACTTTATTACCATATGCCCCTCAAGGAATTTAATCCATCTTCTTCTAATGATATTTTCACATTGTTCACAGACTTTACTAGTGAGGGAGACCAGTCTATAGTCAAACGGGTCCTCCCTGTCACCACCTTTATAAATCGGAACTATATTTGCTCATTTCCATTCAGTAGGTAGCTCCCCACTTTCAGTGGAAAACCATACAATATCATAGATAAACCTCACTAACTGGTCTACACTTTCTTTCAAGATCCAACCAGCTACTTCATCTGGCCCCGTTGCCTTTCTCACATCTACATCATTCATCAGCTGAAGTACTGTATCTCATTTCTCTCAACTGCTTTACTATTGTTTCCAATTATTGGGGTTGCATCTTTGTTACAGGTTCTAGGAGTTCCTCTTCTGTTACAGATACCAACTACCTTTTATTATTCATTATGTTACACATTTCCCCTTCTTTTTCATGCTCACTTAAAGGCCGCCTTTGGTGGCCTTTCTGCTTGATGTTATGGTAACTTCAATGCCCACAAAGAAAGTGATCCACCTAATGGCTGCCGAAGACACTGGATGTCAAAAGGCCAGAAATGAGTCATAACTTGGGAACCAGTGGCCTGATTGGACTGGAAGTTGTTTTATTCTCCAGGTTTGAGCATTTTAGCAGTACCTTGCTCTTACAAAAAGTGCACTACAATGTGACATTTTTGCTATGTTACAGTAACAAATGAACAAACAAACAGGCATACAGAAAATGGATTGTTATAATTTAGATATTACCTCTACATCTCTCAGTCTCACTATGCAGTTCTTTGTTTTCATTTTACAATTAACAAACCTGTAAAACAGCGTTGGTTCTTTCTTGCTTTTATTAACGATATTCTTCTTGTATTTTTGTTCCTCCTCTCTTCTTACTTTTACATATTCATTTCTTACTTCTTTGTACTATTTCCAAGCTTCTTCAGTATATCTTTTTCTTACTTTATTACATGCTTTATTTCTAATTTCAAATGCCTCCCTACACCTTTCATTAACCCGCCGAGTCCCATCGACGTACGGTGTACGTCGCAACTTTTTTCCGCAAACAGACCCAATGATGTACACCGTACGTCACGCAATTGCATGGCCCATTGTGTGCACATTTTTCAACATTCGCGGGTGATTTTTGGTAGGCATATGTGGGAGACCTTCCTCTACCTGCTGTCAAGCGGGGATACTGCCTGGCCCCTCCTAACCCCCCTCCCCCCCTCCCCCCCACACTGGGCAATTCACCTGTTAGCAGTAAGCTGGCCAGTAAAGGTATGTTGCCCCAAGGTCTCTCTAATGACAAAATTCACAGTGAAAGTGATTCCTGAGGTGGAGGACAAAGAAACAAAGAAGCTAGAGGTAGAAACAAACAGAAGTGATGAGGTGGTAATGTCATAAAGGAAGGTGCCATATACAGTATGGCCTCACTACAACGGACTTCAATACACCGGAAGTCGCTTTTTTCGGAGTCAGGAAACCAACAGGAATTATGTCTTATATACAGTAAACCCTTGATAAGCCGAACTATATGGGGCTCTACCCTGGTTCGAATTACCGAATTTTCACCCCCCAAAATTGCTAAATTATCGAATTATCACCCCCCAAAATTGCTAAGACAGTACCTATTACTTGTCCTTTCAACACTATATTAAAGAAGCATATATAAATAAATCAGTTAGGCGACCATCATCCACTCACTTGATGTAGTGCTGCCTACTTCTTCCTTAGCCGTTATCATTCTTTTTCTGTTCCTGCCCTCCTTTCTTCCTATTTCTCCTATATTTCCTGTCACTTCTTACTGCTTTTCTTTCCTTTACAGGTGGCATTACATTGAGTGACAAGCCAAATGGTTTCCTGTAAGCCAAGAAACCATTTACAACGCTGGGTGGTAACCATATAACCAAACCATACATGCTCCCTACGTGTCAACAAGTGGGTTGGTGGAGGGTTAGTGCCCCTCCCCGTAAAANATATATATATATATATATATATATATATATATATATACAGTAAACCCTTGATAAGCCGAACTATATGGGGCTCTACCCTGGTTCGAATTACCGAATTTTCCGGCTTACCGAATTTTCACCCCCCAAAATTGCTAAATTACCGAATTATCACCCCCCAAAATTGCTAAGACAATACCTATTACTTGTCCTTTCAACACTAAATTAAAGAAGCATATATAAATAAATTAGTTATGACAAAAAACAATATAGTGCATTTAATATACATTTAACCCCTTCAGTGCTGGGTGTATTTTCATTTTGTTCTTGCTGCCACCAGACAATTTTAGTCAGTGTAGGTTGGATCTGTGGAAGTGCACGGGGTTGGTACAGCCTTCGTTAGCCCCTTCAGTATGTGAGTCCAGTCCTGAGTGCCATAAAATCGGCTGGAGGAAGCGTAAATAAAGTAGAAATAGACGTCACAGTACTGAAGTGGTTAATTGGTAGAAAATCATTCACAGAGGCAGTACCGACTATTGGTAACGTGTGTTGGAGATGGATTTTCACCCCCCCAAATTGCAGTAACAATACTTATTACTTGTCGTCTTAACACTAAAGTAAAGGAGCATATACATTGTATAAATTAATAAAGAAAGACAAAAAAGAAAGAATTCAGTGCACATAATTTGCCTTTCGTCAGAGGCAGAAGATCGTCGCCAATTTGTTTTGTTTTGGAAACGGAGGTGGTGGAGGTGGTTTAACTCACACTTGAACGTTAATTCTAAAAAGTACCCAGTATTTATTTCACTCTATATTAAGAACTAAACTTAAATGTAATCACTGTAATAGACTGCAGTGTAACACCTTTCGTTAGAAGCAGTAGATTCTTTGGCAGTTTGTTTTGTTTTGGAGACAGAGGTGGTGGAGGTGGTTGAGTTCATACTGTAACGTAAATTCTAAACAGTACCCAGTATTTATTTCACTCTATCTTAAGAACTAAACTTAAATGTAATCACTGTAATAGACTGCAATTTAACACCTTTCGTTAGAAGCAGTAGATTCTTCGAAGTTCGGCAGTTTGTTTTGTTTTGGAGACGGAGTTGGTGGAGGTGGGTTAGTTCATACTTTAACGTAAATTCTAAACAGTACCCAGTATTTATTTCACTCTATATTAAGAACTAAACTTAAATGTAATCACTGTAATAGACTGCAATGTAACGCTTTCAGTAATAATAGTACTGAACTTTAATCATGATCACTACACTGTCACATGCACACATTTTTTTTTTTTTAGCTTCATTCCTTTACGACTAGAGGTGCCAGTATCACTTCTTTTAAGCTATGAACCTTCCATGGCAAGGCAGAAGGCAAAAGGAAAGCACTGTTCAGCACTAAATGACAGTAAGAATGGCGCAACTACCATCTCCAAACGCAGGCAGCAGACTGGCGCCACGAGTCCGCTTGGTGCCATTTCTCCCCCTACTTTCGCAATTCGGCCTACTTTCATACGTGGTCTCGGCCTGAGTTCGGCTAACTGAAGATTCCGGCTTCTAAAAGTTCGGCTTATCAAGGGTTTACTGTATCAGAAAAACTCCGAAAAAGCTAGAAGCAGTCCGGACTACCTAACCTCACGGCGGGGTGGCCATATTGTCGGCGCGGTTTGTATGTACAGTAAAACCTCGATATAACGGACTTCAGTAGACCGGAATTCGCTTTTATCGGACTCGAGGAGCTACCGGACTAAACCCCTATATATCGGAAAAAGTCCAATATAGCCAGAAAGCAGTCCGGACTGCCTGACAACTTCAGCTATGTTCATCACAATAAGACAAGTAAAAGACATGTTTTTCAGTACATAGTACAGTATTATTATACCATTTGATTAATGTAGTGAAGGTATAACACAGTACAATACTGCAATGTGGTGAAAACTACCAATTCAATCCGGACTAATGTCTGATATATCGGAAAAAGTCCGGATTAGCAGGGGTAAGTCCGGATGTCGCTTTTATCGGAAAATCGCATATTTCGGACTGGCCTGAGCCCCAATTAGTCCGTTATAGTGAGGTCTTACTGTACGTGCGTTGGTTGGCGGTGGGCTGGCAGCATAGCTATTGTTCTAAGTGTACATACAGTACAGTATTTGAAGTGTTTATAATTAAAATATACCCATAATGTTCTTTCTAAATGCTAAAAAATTAGAAAAGGGGTCTGCATTAATATTGAGACATCAAGCTTTAATCATTAAACACCGTGAGCAGTGTGTGTGTTCGTGCGTCAGTTCGTGGTGAGCTGACGGCGTGACTATTTTTCCTCCACATCATTTCCCCTCAATGTCATTTTCCCTAAGTCCCTGATATACTGCTCGACGGTGATGAATGATAATTGAAATATACAGACAGAGTGATCATATTTGTTTGTAAGATAGTAAAAATTAAGGTGTATAAAGTGTACTTGAAAAATGCTTAAAATTAAGTACACCACACGTGTACACACTCACGGTATGGGCTACACCTCTGATTCCCATCCACAATTCAGCTCTTTAAGTGAAAACAATTGGGACAGTGATTCACTGTTCCTTGATGATGACCCTGAAGATAATGGGAAATGATTTTGAAGGATTTGCTCTGAAAAAACCTTCGTCAGGTGCTGAAAGATAACACAAGGCAAGGTGGGTGTGTAGACTGTTGAGATAGCCAAAGGGAGTGTGAATGGTAATGTAAGAAAATTGTTTCTTATTTTTTTATTATGAGTTTTATTGTGTCCAAGCCTTGCTACTGTGTCATGCAATAAATTATTTATAGTTGAATTTGAGAAAAAAATAAGAGGCAAATGAGATATTACCACAAGTCAAAATGGACTGGTGCAGATGAAGCAGGATGGTGGACATGATGCTTTTAATAAGCGAAAATATCTTATTTTGTGTGTTATATATGGGCATTATCGAGTCTAAACCTTGCTAAAACTATACTGTGTAATGCAATGAATTATTTTTAGTGGAATTTTAGAAAAGTTAAGGAGTAAAAGGGATAGAAATAACTGGTGGGGTGATGCAAGATGGTGGCTATGATCCTTCATGTGTGAAAAATATCTTTCTGTATTACAATGGCCTTTATCGAGTATAAACCTTACAAAAACTGTACTGTGTCATGCAATAAATTATTTATAGTGGCCTTTGAGAAAAGTTAAGAGCCAAATGAGTTAATGCCCCGATTTAGAAGGAAATGGTGGAATAAAGTAGGATTGTGGCCATGACTCCTTTCTTGTATGAAAATATCTTAGCAGGGGGTAATCCCCATGTCGCTTTTTTCGGAATATCGCGTTTTTCGGAATGACTTTGGCCCCAATTAGTCCGTTCTAGTGAGGTTTTACTGTACTGGGGTTTTGGGTAAGTGAACAATGCTTATAAACGCCAATATTATTGTGTGAAAACCATTATAGACTTTTACTACACATAAATTCGTACCAAATAAATGAAATAAATACGTAATTTAAAGTGGCTTGAATTAGTCAACCATTCCATAGTTCGTTTTCTTAGCCAGGTACCCTGAAAAAGAAGGAAAACGTAAGGTTGAGTGACACCTGTATCAACATTTTTTTACCTCAGGATCGTGATTTCACTATGAATTTTCGATGTTTCTCACCAAAAGCGAAGGTTTCAGCCAAAAAACAAAAAGTTGAAAATCGGTCGGGATCTGGGGGTAGGCTGGGTAAAAAACCGGTCGGGACTCGGCGGGTTAAACCAATCATTCTTTCTGTCTTCATTTTTTGTAGCAACTTTTGGAACATGGTTTCTGACTTCCTCCTCATATATTTTCATATAGATATTATAATTCTCATGGATATTTTTTCCCCCCTTTCCATTTCATTCCAGTCCATATTTCTGAAATACTGTCTTAAGGAGTGAAAATCCGTTCTCTCATAGTTATATCTACTGTATTTTGCTGATATGTCTCTTCTCTTTCTCCCATGTCCCCACCCAGTACCTCCATCTCTATAACCAGTTGGTCACTCTTTCCTAGGGGGACAGTAATACTCTAATTTCTGTATATCATTACAGTACCTTGTAAAAGCAGATGCAATCTTGATGGTGTATCATCTCCCCTAATTCTTCTGATTGAGGTGTTGTATTGTCCTGCACATGAAATTAGTGTATAAGCATTTCTTCAGTGCTAGTGTTGGAATGTCTAGAGGTGGAATGTTGCTGAAGAAGGTCTTTCAATGATTGTGTGGTGATTTTTTCATGTGTGTAGTTGTGTTATGTGGCTCTGTCATGTAATTACAAGGGTGCTGTATGTTGGCACAGGTTCCTCACAGAACCATGTGCCTCTCATATTATGATATTTTCTCTCAGGGAGGACTTTAGTTTCAAAGTGTAAGTGAGCAGAGGGAGTGGGTTTTGTGCAGCCAGTAATGATGCACTGAGCATTGTTCTGTATGTTCTGCAAGGTGTCGTACTGTAGTGAGTGTCAGAAAGAAAGGGGGCCTATGCCTGGGAGGCATAGGACATCACTGATCTAATATATTGTTTGTAGTGTTTATTTACCTTAAGTAAATTACTATAACAGTTCATATTCAAATCATTACTGATTTTAGTTAATTTAGTGTTATTAATATATTGCTATGATTTCCACAATTGATGTTATTTGTCTGTGTCAGTCTGTACAGATTTTTTATTCTTGAGTGTACATGTAAAAATTAAAGAGTCGTTTTGTGAATCTCCTTTTTCTACAGTGTGGGCAGGCTGGCATGGGGTACAGGGAAAGTACCAGAAGGCTGGAGAAAGCAAGTTCTAGTACCATTGTTCAAGGAAAAGGTAGTAAGGAACAGTAAGAATTGTAGAGGGATTAGATCAGTGAGCAAATCAGGGAAGATGTATGGTAGAGTGCTTATAGATAGATTATGTAGTACTGTGTAACAAAAGATGATAAAGAACAGTGTGGCTCAAGAAAAGGTAGTGGTGTATACAGTGATGATATTAGTTGAGAAATATGTTGCCTTCACAAATTTAGTGAAGGCTCATGATGAGGTGGATTGGCTGGGTTAATGGTCATGGTGTGTGTTAGGCATATCTGATGTTGGAGGGAGTTTGTTGAGGGTAAAAAAATCCTTTTATGATGGTGGTAGTTGTACATGTGTTCAGTTTGGGAAGAAGCTTAGTGGTTGTTTAGTATTGGTGTAGGTGTATAACTATGGATCTGTATGTTGCCTTGGATGTTAGTTTGCGAAATCATCTAGACTTGAGAGGCAGAGGCACCATCCATCATGAGATACAAATTTTTGTCTCCAAGCAAGGCACAACTCCCAGGCTGTTGAATAGTGGCTTTTATCCTTCTCAAGAGTTCGAAAGATGTGGGAGTTGGTATCATCAAGGATACGGGTCACAATCTAGAAACGTGGTAGTCATGTTTATAGACAAAAACATGCATCTAATGAGATTGTGCTTGTCCCTGTGGTGGAAGGCCCTCATGGTGTGTGTATATAGATGGAATAGCAAGGAGTTGAAAGTGAGAAAAGTAGACATAGGAGTGATAAAGTATGGAAGCTGTTCACTTGTCTGTATGCCAGCCATGCTATTTTGATGTCAGATTGGCTGATCTTCAGAAGTTATTTTTGTAAATTAATTTGACAGAATTTGCAATATATTTATACAGTAGGCGCGGAAAGTATTGACTTTTTTTGCCGACATCATTCTTTTTCGCGGTAAGTGAAGTAGGGTCAATACTACCCTCCCCTGTGATGCGAAATGAGCTGACGCTTTTTCAACGGGAGCTGGCAACCCTGCTTGATAGGTTTGGCACCACAGGAGCAGGCTCAGTAATGTTTGGGCAGCCACAGGAGGAGGATTGTCTCTGTGTGTGATGCACCACGAGGGCATGTTTTGACTGAACACAGTTATTTGGTTACCTACCACATTCTCATCATGCCTAAAGTAACCACAAGCAAGGACAAACGTGTGGAAGTGATTACTTTATACAAAGGTGGCCACAAACTCCCATTTATTGCAAATCAGATGGTGTTAGACTGAGGACAGTGCAGAGACTGGTGAAGCGGTTCAAGGACAGTGGGGAGGCCATTCCTCCCACTCCACTTCCCAAGCCTGGGAGACCTCGTAAGACAACCTTCAGGACC
>JAGKTI010040960.1:0-10321 GCA_018397915.1 Birgus latro
GTAGAACATATTTTTTTTGTATAATTGGGTGTTTTGTTTTGTTTTTACCCTTTCTTCTTAGTTTAAAAGCTACTGATATTGTATTGAAAATATATGCTCTGTAAATGATGCAGTACTCTTTCTTTCTAATTTGCCGTTTTAAGCTACCGGTACAGTAAAAGTTCTGTAATGTGAAGTGCCATTGAGGCAAATATTATAAACATTTTGTTAAATGGTACAGATATTGTAATGCTTCCATTCAACATGATGCAGTAGTAGATGTGCCTTTGAGTAAGCTCAGCTTTTTTTCTTTTTTTTTCACTCTTCTTTTGTTAATCTTTTTTAGTTCAGAAATCATTTCTTGCTGTGGTGTTGGTTTGATATATGGCCCATTTGTTATATGTACATTGCTGTGGAGTAGTGAGAGCTGGCCATTTTGGCATCTCTGTGACTAGCCTCCCAGTGTGGACCTGCCCCTGCCAGCCCAGTAGTCACATACTGTTTTGCTACTTTCAGGCACCTTCGCGCGCCTTGTAGCGGACCACATGGGCTCGGCAGGCGGCGTTCACAGTTCCCCTGGTCAGGGCAGGTCCCCAGGCAACACCAGATCCCCAAGTCAGGGGATATCTCCTAGTCTCATCAGATCCCCAGCCTCACCTAGTGCAGGGTTGCACTGTAAGGGATCTGTCCAGTATCACCAGTCAAAGACACAATCTCAGTCACACTTGTTTATGTGGTCCCCAGGAACTAGTGGCTGTTCCACTCCAACTGGCCGATCACCAAGTCTTGATGGCCACTCTCCCTCTCTTACACCTTCCCCTTTAGCATCCCTTATGCCTGGTGTTTCCAGCATTAGTGGATCTCCAACCGGTAACACTAGTGGAACTGGACACCAGCCTTCCTCAAACACACGCTCCACATCTGGTACTGGAGTTGCATCACCAATTATCTGTGACATTTGCAATAAGACATTCACTTCACGCTCAAATCTTAACAAACACAAACGTGTACAGCACTCAGGAGAAGAATATGTCTGTCCCATTTGTCGCCGTACTTTTCGAAATCGATACTATATAAAGGAACACGTCTTGCTGTGTTCCACAGCAACACAGAAGAAAGCTGCTGCAGCTGCTGCTTCAGTTGTGATGAGTGCATCACCATCACAAGGAGGATGTACCCCTACAAGTGAAGATGATGGACTTGGTAGTGCCGAGGCAATACAAAAAACTGATGAAGATGGTATGGATGACAAGCCCACTGATCTGGTTCTGCGACGCACTGCATCCCCAACCTGAACTTGTCACATTGTGATTACTGTAGCAGCTATGCATGTATTTAATTTAAAACCAGATTCTGTCATAACTGGCAGTGAAATGGTCCAGCAACTTAGCGTGATGAAGATTGCCAAATCGTGTAAATACTTGCATAAAAGTTCAATGCAGTACACTAGTAGTGTACCGTAAAAGTTTTGTAACGTGAAAAAGACAGTTCAGTGCAGTGTACTGTAATACAGGTATACCCCGGTTTAACCATGCAACTGGTTAGGTAAAAACCCATCGTTAGGCGGGGTATGGTATATTGGGTAGATTTAACGTGTAAAGTAATGGGATGTGAATTCAGTCTTGGGTTTCCCCCCCCAACCAAGTCCAAAACCCACCCAAATGATCTCAAAAACAAGTTTGAAGTAAATCTTAGTGGCCTAACAGCTGTTAAAGAAGCTGACCTAAGCCTAACACCTGTAAATAACTCACTAAAACCAACAAATAAAATCTGAAATTCGTCAAGTATAAGTCTGGAAAAAAATCATATAAATCAACCTAAACACACAATTTTAGTCTGAAATATCATCAAAATGGGTAAAAAAAATAAATCAAAACCCATCGTTGAACCAGGGTTTAGCCATTGTTAGGCAAAGTATGATGGTATTTCTACTCCCATCGTTAATTGCAGGTTTGGTAGGACTGAAGACATAATACAGTTGCGGTCTGTTTAATATATTAGATACCTTGAGGCCTTTATATCTTAAGACTTTTGAATGATGGATCAAACCCACCTTAAAAGAACATACTGAATAATAGGTAGTGTAATATCAGTTGGTAAAAACAAGAAACTGTAGACTACTTGTTTTCCAGAAGGGCATGGCAGTTACCAAAAGGGTATAAAAAGTAGCACCAAAGTAAAACAAGTGTAGATCCTTATATGCTTTCAGAGTTTTTAGTATAATAAGAGTACAATACAGTACTGTTCTGTATAGTACATGTATAATGTGCCTGACTTCCTTCCAGATAAACAAGTACTGGTATCTGGATAGATGGATGCAGTATTTACTATTTGTATTTTAATAGAATCCTTTACATATAAAGGTGAATACCATAATGATGTAACATTTTTGTAGCTGTTTTCATAACTTTTCAACAAGTAATTAGAGGTTGTTGACATTATTGTCTCAAAGAATTTATTAATGTAAATAAAATTTTATATTTTTTGTACTCTAGTAGCATTTCCATATATGCCGTGTGCACAGTTGCTTCAATATTGTGGGAGTGTTAGTGCTCTGGCCCCAAGTTCATTTGGATAGGAACATCGTGGATTGTGGACAAATTTCCATCTCCAGCAATCTGCAGTCCATATGGGGGATAGGAAAGGAGCTGGGGGATCCATTTATAACTGGCCAGTGGAGCTGCCTTGTTATATTGGAGCCACTGCATGAAGAAGTCCTTCTCCATTGTATGTTGGGTATGGATAATAGGAACACAATGTGCACCAACTGTATGTTTGTCTTTAGCCTGTATCTGGTACCAGTGTAAATGTTAATCCCTTCACATTTATGGTATCTCTGAAATATTATTATTATTACCATTCTATCTCAAACATAATGAAAGTGATAATCTAGGACAGGTGGCAGTACTGTCAAAGTAGAAGTGCCATGTACAGTTTGCTGCAAAGGTGTGGGAAGTAACTCCATTTAGTGCAGTGTTTGTGATTAGCAGGTACATAGAGAGATAAAGTGGTATTAGAGGTAGGCTGCAAAATAATGCTGATTTTGTGTGTGCAGTATGTAAAGGAGAGCACACAGAAGTAGAGAGATGGGAAATTATTAATCTTGCTGGAGAGTCTCTTGCGGAGGAGTTTTGTTATTTGGGGGGACATGATATGTGCAGGAGATGGGGCTGGAGTTAGGTCAGTGTCAAGGGTGAGGACTAGTTGGAAGAAGTTCAGGGAGTTGTTGCCCCTCCTGGGATTGAGAGGGCTCTCCCTCCATGCTGAGGGGTCCTTGTATGCAGCATGTGTTAGGAGTGTAATGCTGTATGGTGGACAGTGGAGGAGGAGGATATTCTTAGGTTCAGTGTACAGAGATGAGAATGATTAGGTAGATATATAGTGCATCCTTGAATGACAGGCATTGAGGGGGTTAGGAGTATGAATAAAGTGTTGTTAGGAAGAATTAGAATTGAATGTATTATTTTTGTACTGAGGAGGGGTATATTGAAATGCTTTGGCCATATGGAGAGGAGGAGAATGACAACTGAGTGTGAGGGTTGAAAGGTATGAACATTGAGTATAGTGTAGAGTGTGACCTTAGGGATAAAGGACTGAGTAGAGAGGCTGCTGGAGATTGAACAGCGTAGAGTGCCACCATTACATGATCATGTCTGATGCAGGCAAGCATGTTGGAACCTTTGTAAGTGATTGATCACCAAACAGTATTTTTTCAGTCTCGGAGAGGTTTTTTTGGAGCTGGATAAATTTGATTTATCTTTTATTAACCCCTTACTGTAAGGCATCTCTACCAAGCTTAGCAGCATTGTAATATTTAGAAAGAGTAAAATATGGTGCAGGAGAGGAATGCCTTCAGGCTGTGGCACTGATATGATCAGCAACACCGATGCCTCATTATACAAACATCCATCATCTTTCACCCTTTCCCCTGAAAGAGTGATGGTGGACTACCGGAAGAGGGTAGCTTATACTGGCAGTCCACCTGCTTTATGTTAAGATGGACCTGAGAGCAAAGTGACTGCAAGGGCAAAATATAAGGTACCATCGTGCTGGGTTATATGGGCACGTCTTGCCCAGTTTAGGATGAAACGACTATCACTGTAGTATATATGCAGGATGCTATTTTTTGTATGTCAGGTAACTGAACCACTTGAATGTGGGTGACTTCTCATTTAGTTTATTTGCACTTCCGTCAAATGATCGTATTCAATGTAGGTAAGACCTCCTGTTAAATGGGTTACTGAAGTTTCTGTCTAATCCCTCCAATTCAGAGAGCCTTTCCTAGGCTAAATGAACTTATCTGAAGATAGCAAGAAAGGCTAGGAAGTCATCACTAGATTCAAAGGGTTACTCTGTAAAGTCAGCCAGATTTTGTATAATCCGTCAGAACAAAGGTTGCTGTTTTAGATCATTATTGTGGTAAAATTAAATGGATGTATAGCCAGATTTCTGTAACAGTTACTGGTATAATTTTAGGATAAGAGTTGATAAACACTGACAGACATAGCTTGAAATTTGTTCAGATATTTGATATTTCTAGACCGAATTTTGATGATTTTTTTAGTGACAGTGGGCATTTCTTTGGGAAATTGGTGAGTTTGAGGTACAGTAAACCCTTGATATACAGAACCCTCTTTTTAAAAATTTTGGTTTTAACAACCAGCTCGAGCTGGTCAACTATTATTTTTATTTAATGAATTTTTATTCTGTAAAAGACTGGATGCACAGGAAACACCAACTGGCTTGATGCGCACACACACACACACACACACACACACACACATGAGAGAAAGAGATAGAATACAAAGAACAGCAACAAGATGGTCTCTAGCCTGACAGATCTATGGTACAAGGAAAGACTAGAAAAGCAAGGTCTGCCTTCCTTAGAAGAAAGAGAGGCGACATGATTGCAGTTCTGGCCTTCCTTAGAAGAAAGAAGAAGGAGGTGCGACATGATTGCAGTATTCTGGGCTATGATGGGAGTAGACAAAATTGACAGAGAAGATCTGTTTGTATGGGATGAGAGAATGACAAGAGAATGTTGAGAGAAATTGAAAAAGCGAGGTTGCTTAAAGGATATCGTGAAATACAGTTTTCCATATAGATATTTTGACCTGTGAAATCACATGGACAAAGAGATCATCCAGTCCAAAAACTTAAATGGATTCAAAGCAAAGTTTGACTTACTGACACATGGAGATGGGACCCCATGAGCATAGCTCATTTCCTGAATATGACAACTAGGTACACACACACACACACACACACACATTCTCTCTCTCTCTCTCTCTCTCTCTCTCTCTCTCTCTCTCTCTCTCTCTCTCTCTCTCTCTCTCTCTCTCTCTCTCTCTCTCTCTCTCTCATACATCAGTCTTCTGGGTGACCAGCATTGTGAGAGGAGCCATAAATAGAGCATTAATTGAGAAAAAGAGCCATTTAGACCTAGCTGTATGTTATTGTGTACAGCTGTACAGCCAAACAATGCTCAATATTTAACGATCTTTGTTAGGTAGAAGCCACAACGCTTGGGAAATTACCGAACAGCATGGTGTTTGGCTTTAACATCAAGGGTCTGATACCAATTAGTTCGTTATATTGAGGGTGTACTGTATTATTATTATTATTATTATTTTTATTATCATTTTATTATATTTTTCTCCCATCAGCACAAACTGTACCAGATTTAGTCATGACACACAAGACAAGAAAGCCCTGGGCTGAAACAGTAAATTCTTTGTACAAAATCACAAGCTGAACCTACTACTGTATAATATACAGTATATCCGTGATGAATCGTATACCTAGAAAGTTTTTTACCCAAGGATCATCTTTAATTAGCACACCACATTTTTCTGTCCCACAGTGTGACATTTTATATCCATTTCACCTTCCTCTTTATCAGGTATCACACACATACCCTTCCTCCATTTCCCAATAATTTTCAACACTTTCCTTGCAGTCTGCAATCAGTAGTATTTTCTGTACTGTGATAAGTGATGCAAGTTTCTATATAGATACATGCTGTCTTTATCTTGAAGCCACCAAATTTATAGGGTGATATACTTAACAGCTGAACTATTTCTTCGTAACTTGAAAAGTTCTATCTATCTATCTATTGCCAGACGCCTTAATCCCGCTTAATAGAAATAAATATTTATAATTGTTCTAGAAAAACAAATCTAAGTCTCCTATTATTGTCAGCTTAGAAGACTTTCTACAATCTCTTCCTTCATTTTGCTCATTACTCATCTGTTATTCTGTTGTATGTTTATATATCTTTTTAATAGTGGTAGAGGTATGCATAGATAATATGCAGGAGATAAGTTGTTGTTGTCGTTGATCAATCCCAGTCTGACTGAGCAGACCCATCTGCAGGCTAGCAGCTGCTCCTGCAGGGCTGTCCCATGCAGTGAACCGACAATCCCTTGCAGCTGACAGCACCTCGTCACAGTGAGGGTGTGGGGGAAACTGTAGAATTTTCTTTCCAGACTGGACACTGCATTTGCATCCCCACCCAGTTAACAGGGCCACCATAGCAGGCTGTACTTCACCCTGTAATTTTGTAATATAGTTACCACCCATTGTTGTAAACGGTTTCCTGGGTTACAGGAAATCATTAGGCTCATTGCTCAGTGTAGTGCCACATGAAGTGGAAAGAAGAGTAACAAGCAATGAAACAAAGGAAAGGGAGAGGATGGCAGACACAGAGATGGAATGAGAAAGGGGAAGGAAGACGCAGGGAACGCTACATCTAGTGAGTGGATGATCGTTGCCACCACCTACCACCAAGACTATTGGTGCCCTGAATACAAAAAATAAACCTGTAAGAAAAAGATGTTAGGAAGCCGTGTGAACTGACATAAATGTGGACCACAATCTTTAATATGCTTGTTGGAGTATGTTATGTGTTAGTCCTTTGCTCAATCAGTAGGTTAACTACAATCGTGTTAACATTTGGTAGATCTCGTTCTTTTTAGCTGTTAATGTACTGGATGATGAAACTTCATCTTCTTTTTCTTTCACAGCTTTTCCCATGTTTATATGGGGTTGCTGTTTCTGACTAGTCGTCTCCATTCTCCTCTCTGTCCAAATGCATCCCCTGATATATTATTCTCCCTCATATCTCGCTGTGTTCTGTACAGTCCATCCACTGCCTCCTCAACTGACCCCTTCTCTGTCTACCCTCCATCTCCATGCCCATCACTCTTCTACCCACATAGTCCTCATTCCTTCTCATTACATGTCCGTACCATTGTAGTTGCCTCTGCTGCACCTTCTTTGAGATTTCCACAACCTTAATTGTTCCCCTTATTCTCTCATTCCTGATCTTATCCATTTTTGTCCCCACTCATGATGAAACTAGTGGATTATAATCTTTGGTTTATACTTGAAGTGCCTTGGATGATTGTTAAATAAATTGCAGAGTTTATCTTGGAATTATGTTGGGCACTACTGTATTTAATGTGCAAATGAAAAAGACATCTGGATATTTTATTAAGTGATATATCAGGGAAGATTTTTGCTTTGATATACAGTTTATATAAATATTGTATAGTTTAGAGTATATTAAAAGAGTTCTTTTCAATACTTTTAATTTCATGATTGTCGTATTTATTGTTTTCCTAGTGCTTCATTTCTCATAATGTAATAACATGGACATGGTTGTACTGCATATGTTCCTTTAGTATGTGCTTCACTGAATCTACAAGGCTGCAATTTTTGGCCTCGTAAAATCCTGTGGATTATATACTAGTAGCTTTCAGAAAAGGTTGTTAGAGAAATGTTTTTAGGTGTTCTTCTTTCTTATCTGTTATTTCCTTCAAAGTCTAGTATTACTTCAATAGGAGGTTTGCTATACCTTCCCATTCATATTTGTTGTTTTACTGCAGGTAGAGATTATGTGTTTTTGTTCATTTGGAGAGTGGCAGTGAATTTGATACTGTTTTATACATGAGTGGAATGGCATGTGTGGGTGTCCTCTGAGGAACCATTTGGTGTACTGTACATCAGTCTTACCAAATTTATTGTGAGAGTTCCTGCGCTGTGTGGAGGTATGAACTGGAATGGAAGGCTTCATGTTTCTTCCAGTGCTCTGTCCCTTTTTGTAAGTATGATTTTAAGTCTTAAAATATAAAGCACATTGCATTATTCTGCATTTTATTATCATTATGTTATGGATAAACACTTTCCAGCAAATGTATTTGCAGTGCTATGACTGAATGAGGAACTAGTAGCTATAGCAGAATTTGAAGCCTATGTTATAGGGTGTTGTTAAGCCTTATCATTTATACAGGAAAATGATGCCCACTCATTTGCTGTCACTATTTTGTTTTGAACCAAAAAATTGATTATTTGAGGTAGAGTGCAGTACCATAATTTGTGGTGTCTGTTTTGCTGTTGACTCTGCACGGCCATTGCCCTAACAATATTGTTAAATATGTACGTGGATATTGATGTAGCACAAAGAAGGAAACAACTGCCATATTTGTAACAGTGTGTTGGATTTGGAGTGAGGGGGCTGAATCCCATCCCGCATATTGTCCCTTCCTCCCCATAAACATCAGCAAAAATAAGTAGTTTGTATCACATAGAGTGCACTTTGAGATTCAGGAGAGGAGAGACAACCCCTTACCTCAAAGTCCCAATCTAGCATCAAAGTGTCGTCAGTTTTCAAGATAATAAAGTTATGTATGGGAGTACTTACAGGGTAAATTGGGTTTAGACACTACATGAACTACACCTGGGATATGTGGGGAGGTGATGTAGCTTCCAGTGTTGCCCCTTTTAAGATCTGCAGGTGTCAGTATAATAAGTGAAATTTCACATCTCTGTAGACAAGCTTCAGTAGGTCATGGGCACCTTAGGGAGTGGGCATAGATATTGGGGGGATGGGTTGCTGCTCAAATCTTGACTATTTCCCCCATCCATATATAAACAGTTTTGTTTATAGTGGCTCCAACATGCTTGCAGTGATTGGCCTTGGTCATGTCATGGCAGCCCTCTACACTGCTCGATCTCTGGAATCCTTCCTATTCAGTCCCCTGTCCCTGAAGTCACACTCAGTGACCCCATCCCAGGTCTTTTTTCTTTTCTTGCAGCCTTACCCTCAATGTTCATGCCTCTCACCTTCTGCACTGAGTTTCCATCTTCCATTCTCTCATCATGCCCAAACCATTGCATTCCACCCCTCCTCATCACAACACTAATACATTCAAGTCCCATCCTTTCTCTCAGCTCTTCAGTTACAATTCTAACTCCCCAGGCCTATCATTCAAGGACACACTTCACATACTTCTAATCATTATTATTTCTATGCATGTAAGCCTATGAGAGTACTCTTCTGTTACTGCCCAGGTCTCACTATCATGCAGCATTACACTCCTAACACATGCTGCATACGAGGACCCCTTAGCACAGAGGGAGAGCCCTCTCAGTGTCAGGAGAGGCAGCAACCCCCTGAACTTACTCCAACTACCTTACCCTAGTGACAGCCCCACCTCCAGCACATAACATGTCTCCCAAAGAACAAAACTTCACATACTAAAGAGACTCCAGCAAGATCAGTCCTTTCACACCTTCTAGTCTTTGCATGCTTTCCCCAACATGCCACACACATAAAATTTCACAACCTACCTCAAATACCATGATATCTCTTATGCACCCACTTATTACAGAACAAGTTGTAGTTACTTCCCACAACCTTGTGGCAAACTGCACAAGGCCGTATTCCCCATGCTTTGACAGTATTACCACAAACCCTGGATATCATCACTTTCATTTTATCTACGTTTACTCAGTCCCTTGTACCCCACACCGCTTCCCCACTTGCTAAATCTTTCCTTTGATTCCCTTTCATTCTCTGCTTCCCTTTCATTCTCTGCAACCAACACCAAGTCATCAGCATACAACATCTCCCGTTGGAGTCCCTCATGTGAGAGGGCTTCAAGCATGATGACAGACACTAAGGGGCCCATGACTAACCCCTGATGCATGCCAACATTCATGGAAAACTCGTCATTCAAACCTCTGTTCTCTCTCACCTGGGTGCAAGTATCCTCATACATTGCCAGCCACTGCTTGATCCCAAGTTTTCTTTTTACCCACCTCCTTAGGACCTCTGACAAAGGATTTCTCCAAATCAACAAAAACAAAATACAGCTCCCTCTTTTTTCCTATGTACTTGTATTTTTCCAGAAGCTGTCAGACAGTGACTGTTGGATCAGTGTTCCCTTCCTGTGATATAAACTGAAACTACATCTTGTCAGTATTCACAGTTTCCCTTATCATACCTTGCAGGGCTCTCCATTACCTTCATTATCTGGTTCAGAATTATTTTGCCATT